>JAEIFN010000251.1:0-248948 GCA_018903675.1 Zaprionus capensis | reverse complement strand
TTTTTAATATATGCTCATATCGATTATAAATTTATACCAATTTGGATAATTTTGTAACAATTAATCAGAATCAATAAAGGATAGAAAAAGGACAAAACCATAAAAAAAAAAATACAAACGCTACAGTCAGGAGCTGACTGTATAAGGCCATGGATTACCATAGTATACCGTAGGCAATAAGTATAGGTGTGCATTTTTAGCGCGTACCAAATTTCATTATATGTGCTTCTTCTTGATTTTTTTGGCACAAACTAAGAATGCATATTGCGTCTTGTCGTTTTGCCTAATGTCTCACCATTTTCGACGACTACGAGACATGTTCAGTGGCTGAGTGGACTATGTCCCGGACTCTAAGGCGGCGAATGATATTGAGCATGTTCGAGGTTCGATTGCTGCCGCGATCAACATGTAAAATTCTTTTGTATTTCAAAATTTTTTTAAAATAAATTAAAAGCTCAAAAACATTAAAGAGGGGCGACGGCGGTAGGCGATTTTAAAGTTTTAGTTACGCAATCTATGTAATTAGAACTTAGTTTTCTTTCAACACAACAGCAACTCCAAAACTAATTGTACAAGTTAACAACTAAAATGCTGCAATCTAGAATAATGAACTCCAGTACGCATGTTACAATCTGCAAGCTCAGCGTCTGCATAATTCCTGCACGCGCCGAGCTGCCGTTGATTTTTAAGAATCTGTTTGGCAACTGCTTCCGCTCCCACCAATGCATGTGATTCCAAGAAGACTGCAATAACTCGACCAACAAGACATCAGCCGATATCGTGGCCTATTGGAAGCAGCGAAGTCGACGTCGACCCTCTGCCACCAAGGGCAGCGCAGCTCACAGCCAAGACTCACAGCTTGTTAGGGGACAGCTTAGGGTGATCAGTTGTAAATTGGATTTTCAAGTAATAAAGTTATTGTTCTTAATTGAACATTAAAATCTTACTATTTTATACTTTGCAAACTTGTAAGTAATTAACTGGCGCGAGCACAGGGACCGGTACGCGTACGAAACAGCAAAACGTCTTGTAAGTTCGCGGCTGGCATTTTGCCGCAACCGGTTCTAAACGCGAGTGTAGTGAACGTGCAACTCCGAAAAGAAGAAATTCTTTTCGTTCGTTCAAATCGACTCCGGCAAATCGGAACTTAACTTGTCTTGCCCATCCCGGACTCCAAGGACTGGAAGACAGCCACAGACCACCTCAACCCTGTACGCATCGCAGGATCCTCAGTAGTCGTAGGACAAAGAGGATGAAATCCGGATCGTCGGAGGGAGAGTTTGATCATATAAGTTACCCATAGTACTGTAAGATTACACAAACCATTTTCAAGAAATCAACACTAAACTAAAAACACAAATAGACTCTTAAGCAAACACGGATATTTATATAAAAACCGTAAACGATAAATCAAACAAAAAGATCACAAGTGATATAACTGATTCCAACTTTACGCTCCCAAGGGACCTCTCAACTAAAGGAAAACCAGCTCTGGGTTATAAAACAAACAAACTACAAACCTAACACACACACACAAAAAACTGGATTAAGAATGTTTAGAGTTTTCAAGGGAGCAAATGATGGAGCTTATTATGTTTAAAGGGAGTTAGTAAGATATTGTGTTTTCTTAAAGATAATTCGTTTTGTGTGTGTGTGTTTGAGTTTGTATTTTGTTTGTTTTATAACCAGAGGCTGGTTTTTTCCTTTTACTTTAGAGGGTCCCTTGGGAATCGTAAAGTTGGAATCAGTTATATCACTTTTGTGATCTTTTTGTTTGATTTATCGTTTTACGGTTTTTTATATAAATATCCGTGTTTGCTTAAGAGTCTATTTGTGTTTTTAGTTTAGTGTTAGTTTTCTTGAAAATGGTTTTGTGTAATCTTACAGTACTATGGGTAACTTATATGATGTCGCTCCTCCCTCCGACGATCCGGATTTCATCCTCTTTGTCCTACGACTACTAGGGATCCTGCGATGCGTACAGGGTTGAGGGGTGGTCTGTGGCCCTGTCTTCAGTCCTTGGAGTCCGATGGGCAAATGAACAAGTTAAGTTCGATTTGCCGGAGTCGATTTGAACGAACGAAAAAATTTCTTTTTCCGGAGTTGCACGTTCACTTCACTCGCGTTTTAGAACCGGTTGCGGCAAATGTAATTGCCAGCCGCGAACTTACAAGACGTTTTACTGTTTCGTACGCGTACCGGTCCCTGCTCGGGCGAAAGTTAATTACTTGCAAGTTTGCAAAGTAAAAAATATAAGATTTTAATGTTCAATTAAGAACAATAACTTTATTACTTGAAATCCAATTTACAACTGATCACCCTAAGCTGTCCCTAACAAGCTGTGAGTCTTGGCTGTGAGCTGCGCTGCCCTTGGTGGCAGAGGGTCGACGTCGACTTCGCTGCTTCCAATAGGCCACGATATCGGCTGATGTCTTGTTGGTCGAATTGTTGCAGTCTTCTTGGAATCACATGCATTGGTGGGAGCGGAAGCAGTTGCGAAACAGATTCTTAGAATTCAGCTTGGCAGCTCGGCGCGTGCAGGAAGTTATGCAGACGCTGAGCTTGCAGATTGTAACTTGCGTACTGGAGTTCATTATTCTAGACTGCAGCATTTTAGTTGTTAACTTGTACAATTAGTTTTGGAGTTGCTGTTGTGTTGAAAGAAAACTAAGTTCTAATTACATACATTGCGTAACTAAAACTTAAAAATCGCCTACCGCCGTCGCCCCTCTTTAATGTTTTTGAGCTTTTAATTTATTTTAAAAAAATTATGAAATACAAAAGAATTTCACATGTTGCTCGCGGCAGCAATCGAACCTCGAACACGCTCAATATCATTGGCCGCCTTAGAGTCCGGGACATAGTCCACTCAGCCACTGAACATGTCTCGTAGTCGTCGAAAATGGTGAGACATTAGGCAAAACGACAAGACGCAATATGCATTCTTAGTTTGTGCCAAAAAAATCAAGAAGAAGCACATATAATGAAATTTGGTACGCGCTAAAAATGCATACCTATACTTATTGCCTACGGTATACTATGGTAATCCATGGCCTTATACAGTCAGCTCCTGACTGTAGCGTTTGTATTTTTTTTTATGGTTTGTCCTTTTTCTATCCTTTATTGATTCTCATTAATTGTTACAAAATCATCCAAATTGGTATAAATTTATAATCGATATGAGCATATATTAAAAATGCAACTCTGTTGAAATGGCGTATAATCGATATATCGCGTTACTTTTCGTGAACATTTTGTGATGTAAAAATGCCAAAAGATGTTTATAAACAAAAGTTTCGAGACGCATGGTTAAAACAGCCGGACCTGCAACAGTGGATTTGTCGACAAAAAAACATGTGCAGAATACGGTGCCTTTTGAGCAAACAACAAAAATTAGTTTCAAGCCTACAGTAGCCAATGAATTATGTTGTTAGGAAGCTGCACTGGCAATGTTTGTTGCTCAGCACGCTGCCATAAATTCTGTTGGTCACCTAAATGAATTATGCGTCAACCACTTTGGCGCCACTGGTTTAAAGTTCTCAAAGAAATGGCAAATAAAAATTAATAAAATTTGCTTAAAATTTAAAGTTTCTATTTATATTTTTTCCCGTTTTCATGTTTGACCTATTTCTATAATTTTGACAGTTGAGCACCGAAAAAATATTAAATTAACGTATAAATGGTTAAAAAATAATCTGTCCTTTTTTTTATTTCTGTCCTTTTTCTGTCCTTTTTTTTTAGATCATTTGGCTTTTTTCACAGCCAAGCTGTTGGCAACACTGGCACAGTGGCATCAACTCAGTCGCACAACGACAGCGGAACGATGAGCACGGGTGTATTTCCTTGCGCTCTGCGATCGTTTCAATGTGTGCGTGTATGCATGCACAAGCTCGCATATGAATATGCGTTGCTTGTGAAGTTTGACAACAGGGAAATGCTTCGGCCAACGCGCTGGCAGCCTGAGGTCAACTTTCTGTTTCGGCGTCGAGAGCCAGGAGACCGAGACACAGTGGGCAAAAATGGTTATCTTGCGGCGAAACTTTTATAGCTTCGAAAATATGTGGCTTGATTTATGGCATAATTTTATTTAGTAAATAGATATTGATGTATTCCGAATTTATTAGTTTTGGCTGATAAATTTTGTCAAATTTGGTACAAATACTAGTACATATACTAAGCTGAATGAAATATCTACGTAGTCTCCAAATTACAATCCGATCGGAAAATAATCACAGAAGTTATTTATATGTTAAAGTCAGAAAGTTGTAGCTTTTATACAGCGCTTACAAATTGAGTTCAAAAATTAAATTATTGATTTGCGGGGGCGGTGGGAGTGGCACCTAACATTTGAAATAAACTTGATCTGCGTCTGCTACACAGAAACCTTCATGTCAAATTTGGTGACTCTAGCTCTTATAATTGCTGAGATCTGTGTGTTCATCTAGACATCCAGACATCCGGACATCCGCACATCCAAACAGACAGACATGGCTCAATCGACTCGGCTAGTGATCCTGAGCAAGAATATATATACTTTATGGGGTCTGCCACGCCTCCTTCTGCCTGTTACATACATTTGCTCGATTGAGCCATGTCTGTCTGTCCGTCTGTGTGAACGCACAGATCTCAGCTATAATAAAAGCTAGAGTTACCAAATTTGACAGGAAGACTCCTGTGTACTATAAGCTGATCATGTTTATTTCAAATGTTAGGTGCCACGCCCACCGCCCCCGTAAATCAAAAATTTAATTTTTGAATTCAATTTGTAAGCGCTGTATAAAAGCTACAACTTTCTGACTTTAACATAGACTAAGCTGAATGAAATATCTACATAGTCTCCAAATTACAATCCGATCGGATAATAATCACAGAAATTGCTTAAGAAAGTATGAGCATAAAACCAAGTGCTTCTGTCAGCTAACAAGGGAGGCGAGCGAGTGCGAAGCGCAAAGCGCGAGTGCCATCTGTCGGGATTAATTTCAAAGCATGTGCATATACATATGTATGTGTATGAATTTAACAAATTAAACTACACGGGAACATAGGTCGAAGGGTATTCCACTATCGCGTTTTGCGCGACTGTTGCTCTCGTTTTTTATAATAATTTGTAGTTCACTTGTTTTTTGCTCAATTGTTTATATAGCCTCTGATATTCCATTGAATAATAATAAGGGACATTATTAGTTTAAAGAAGAGATATGGTTAACGATAGTTATTGTACAGAGTGGTATTTTTACAGTGATTTTGTTTGCATATATTTCAATGTGTTCTCGGCCGACTGACTGAGGTGCCCATCTTTCCAACTAGGTTGTGTAGCATGCACTCCCCAGTCAGCCGGCCGGTAACACTGGATATATATATATGGCATAAACACCCCTAACGGGGTACAGCCTGATGCACGATTTGCCTCCACGCTCCTCTGTCCTGTGCGCGACTCCGCCAGTTGGTGATCCCAAGCGTCGCCAGAATTGCGTCCATCTGGTCACTCCAACGTGCGCGTGGTCTTCCTCTCCTACGTTGTCCGCCAACTACCGCATCGAAAACGGATCGAGATGGAGTTGTTCCCTACATACGGGCTATGTGGCCAAGCCAGCGAAGTCGCTGAATATTAATTCGCTTGACTATGTCCACATCGCCATATAGCTCATACAGCTCGTCGTTCCACCTGATACGGTAGGTTCCGCTAACGCAAACAGGTCCGAAGATCTTGCGAAGAATTTTTCTCTCGAAGACACCAAGAGCAGCTGCATCTGACTGTGTCACCGTCCAGGCTTCCGCACCATATAGAAGCACTGGGATGATGAGTGCCTTGTAAAGGATTAGCTTCGTCTTTCGAGAGAGAGCTCTGCTGTTCATTTGCCTACTGAGCCCAAAGTAACTTCTGTTGGCAAGTGTAATCCTCCGCTTGATCTCCAGGCTGACATCGTTGTTGCTGGTCACTGCAGTTCCTAAATAGACAAAGTCCTTGACCGACTCAAAGTCATAGTCTCCAGCAGTAAGATGAGAGTCAAGACGCCGCGTCTCTCGGTTACTGCACACCATAAACTTTGTTTTGCCCATATTCACTGCAAGACCAACTCTAGCCGATTCTCTTTCCATAGCTCCAAAAGCCGCCGTCACATCACGCTTGGTACGACCAATGATGTCAATATCATCAGCGTAACCAAGGAGCTGGACATATTTCTGTCCCAGTATTGTGCCCCCTCGATGCACTCCAGCTTTCCTTATGACACTCTCCATTAGCAGGTTGAAGAGCACACAAGACAGCGAGTCGCCTTGTCTGAGACCCCGCCTGGTACTGAAGGTTTCGGACTGGTCATTTCCTACCTTGACATACTACAAAGCCGTACTAGCTTTGCAGGAATACCAAGCTCAGACATGGTGGCGAAAAGGCGTCCTCGCCGTGGACTATCAAAAGCAGCTTTAAAATCGACAAACAGGTGGTAGGTGTCGATTTGGTTCATATACGCTTTCTCCAGGATCTGGCGTAGTGTGAAGATCTGGTCGACTGTGGACCGACCAGGGCGAAAGCCGCATTGATACGGTCCGATCAATGCTTCAGCATATGGCTTAAGTCGCTCACACATTACGCTCGTGAGAACTTTGTATGCGACGGGAAGAAGACTGATGCCACGATAATTGGTGCGTTGTGTTGCATCACCCTTCTTCAGAATGGGGCAGATCATACTCAGATTCCAATCATTGGGCATGCTTTCCGCTAACCATACGTTGCAAATGAGCTGGTGCATGCTCCTTACCAACTCATCGCCTCCAGCCTTAAACAGTTCAGCCGGTAGTCCGTCCGCTCCCGCGGCTTTATTGTTTTTAAGTCGTTTTATGGCGACTTCGACTTCCGTATGGCTAGGGATGGGAACTTCAACACCATCCTCTCTGATTGGGGTTAGTGGATCTTCTTCATCATTCTCTTGGTTGTCTCCAGCCAAAAGGCTTTCAAAGTGATCCCTCCATAACCTGAGTACTGTCTCTGCATCTGTGACAAGATTTCCATCATCCCTCCTGCAGGCAAGCGATCCAGACTTATACCCTTGTGTCATGCGTTTGACCCTTCGATAAAAGTCGCGGGCATCATTCCTGCTCCTGCTATTCTCCAACTTCTCACACTCAAGCCTTTCCATCTCCTGCTTCTTCCTCCTGAAAAGGCGCTTCTCATTTCTTCTCCGCGTCCTATAAATATACACCACTGCTCGTGTGGCTCCTGCTTGCAGCGTTTTGGGGGACGTTGGAATCCAAGGATTTCCACAGCTGAAGTATTAATGGCGGTAGATATGCACGTCCACATATCTGACGTATTTATAGGCGTTGGAGGGTGCTGGACAAGTCGGCCTGAGAGTCGAGCGGAGAAGGCATCCCTGTGCTATTGTGATTGCAGCTTTTCGATGTCAAGCTTTCTTGGCATATCTTGACGTGAGATTTTCGCGACACACAACCGTGCGCGAACCTTGGCTGCGACAAGGTAGTGGTCAGAGTCGATGTTAGGACTCCGGTACGATCTCACATCAAGTATGCTAGACGCATGCCTTGCATCGATCACAACATGATCAATCTGGTTGCAAGTCAGACGATCAGGTGACAGCCAGGTTGCTTTGTGGATGTTGAGATGACGGTATCTTGTACTGCTAACTGTCATATCGCAGCAGCAAAACCTATAAGTCTAAGCCCGTTTGCCGAGGTAGACTCATGTAGACTTTGCTGTCCAACGGTTGCTCCAAAGATGCTTTCCCGTCCGATTTTGGCATTAAAATCTCCGAGGAGGATCTTAATGTCATGTGACGGGCAGCGGCTATACACTCGGTCGAGTTCTGTATAGAAAGCATCCTTGACGGCGTCGTCCTTCTCCTCCGTTGGTGCGTGTGCACAGATAAGGCTGATGTTAAAGAATCTGGCAGCTACTCGGATCGTCGCAAGTCTCTCATTTACAGGTGTAAACTGTGAGACTCGGTGCCGTAGCCTGGCTCCTACGACGAATCCACAACCAAACTCGAGCCTATCTGTATGACAGCTGTAGTATATGTCACAATTCCTTTTCTTCATGCATCCCTTTCCGTTCCATCGCATTTTCCTGGATAGCTGTAATGTCAGCCTTCAGATTGCTCAGAGTATCCACTAGTTGTTGAGTGGCACCAGGCCTGTACAATGTGCGTACGTTCCAAGTGCATACTCTCAGATCATTGTCCTTTTTGAATTTTCCGTGGTCGTCAACGTTTTTCGGGTATCTATCCGAGGCTCCTCTTGCATTCTTCAACACGGGATTAGAACGAAATTATTATAGTCACTCCATATTATCGGAGCTGTCTATAGAATTGTCATCAGACATAAATGTTAATGATTTTTCAAATTTGTTTTGCGATTTTAAAATTTTTTGTTGTCTTTTAATGAACGAGGTAAGACTTGAACATTAGATTTTATAGAATTTGGTTTTTTGTCTGCTCCAGTAGGAGCAATTGCAACGAGATCATTTAAGTCGCTATAGTCAATGAGTTTGGGGTTTTGCTTTGCTAATGTTGACTTAATGTTAACAGAAGTTTATGGTTCTGGTAAAGTATTTTCATTTGACATTGTACTTAGATACTTCAGAGTATGTTGCACGGTCAGTTGAGTGATTTTTTTTATATATGTATATCATATGCCGTTTTGTTGTCGACTTGCATGTTAGTCTTAATAGCCATAATTTCTTGTTGTTTAATATATATCGGGCATTTCTTATCATTTGAGGTGTGAGTATTACTAGTTATCTTAGATGTTTTACAATTTATACAATTAATATATTTTTGACAAGTTTAATTTACTTTATTATTTCTACACACTTTTAGGGTATGTCCAAAACGGTAGCAGTTGTTACATCGTAGAGGGGTTGGAATGTATGGACGAATTGCAGCTCTCGCATATCCAATCATAATGTGTTCTGGGAGAATCATTGAAGAGAATGTTAGGATATGTAAATTAGTTTCCGCCAATGATCCGCCGATATTGCGCATTATTTTTTTGTCGCTGGAGACATTTTGCGATTGGAGCTCTGTTTGTATTATTTCTTCAGTGACGCGAAGGCTATTGCAATATATAACTCCCTTACATGAGCGTGCGATGCTCAGAGACAGTAACTGGGATATCATTGGTGAAGTTGGTCATCTTAAGTAGTTTTTCGGCTTGCATTTTATTATTTATTATTTTTGAAAAGGGAGTCTCCCAGCAGAGAAGGTGCGAGGCACTGCGACCAGAAAGATCTTTTGTACCTGTAATGCTCTCCCTATCTTGACAAAAGCTGTTCTGCTTCCCTAATAAAGCATAACAGGTCTTTCGTCGAGGAATGGACAATTTGCTCGGGAACTGCGATTTCCACGTGCAGATGCTTCCTCCTAACCCAAACCAAGGCTGGACAATCACACAGAATGTGTTAGGTGGTTTCGTCGTCCTCTCTACAGAGCCTGCATTCTGTATCTGAGGACAGACGCATTTTTGCGAGGTGATAGTTCACCACGTGGTGACCACTAAGGTAACCTATAAGGAGATAGAGATCTCTCCTGGAGAGTAAGTTTGTTCTTCGTTTGACCGAGGGATTCGTAAGCTCTTTAGCCTGCCTCATCCCTGGTTGGAAGAACCAATAGCGTTCGGTCAACCTAACCGCCCATGCTTTCACAAGGGATGAGATGGTTGACCACCCCACGCCGCAGAAGGGTTCGGGGCCATGCAGAGGGGCTGATGACCCCGCCCTCGCTAGTTCATCCGCTAGCTCGTTGCCCTGGAAACCAGAGTATCCAGGTACCCATAGGAGGGTAACTTTGTTTCTGTTGGAGAGCCTCTGGAGGCAGTTCCAACAGTCAGCCACCATACGCGAACCTACTCTTTTTGAGGAGAGGGCTAGTATGGCCGCTTGGCTATCCGAGAAGATATAAATATTTGCTCCTCTAATCCCCTTCCCAAGGATAAGACGGTAGCAGAACTCGATGGCATGAACCTCGGATTGAAAGACTGTGGGCCATTTGCCCATGGCAATCGAGGTTTTGCAGTTGGGACCATGTATCCCGGCTCCAACCCCCTGATCAGTCTTTGACCCGTCGGTATACCAGTGTATGCCGTGGGGGTCACTGATGGGGTTGCCAGCATCCCAGTCCCTCCGGTCTGGAATAAGGGTTCTGAATTTTGCACAAAAGAGGAGTTCCTTGGTCATAAAATCTGATCTAGTGCAGATCTCTAAGCCAGGAATATCTTTGATTAGTCTAGCATGCCCTGATTTGATAGCTAGAAGCCCAGATTGGAGCTTAATTCTAAGAAGGCTCATAGCAGCAACTTCTTTTATTCGGATATGCAGCGGAGTCAGGTTCAAGATTGACTCCATTGCTGCTGTGGGACAGGTGCGAAGTGCACCCGTCAGAGAGAGGCAAAGCAGCCTATGCAGTTTAGTGCATTTTTTGATGGCGGTGACCTGCGTGACCTTGGGCCACCACACAATAGCGGCGTAGGTGACGATGGGTCTTACCATCATCTCAAATAAATAAGCTCTGTCACGGTGTTGGCAAAGTTCCCGCTTACTACGAGAGCTAGGTCGTCAGCATAGCCGATTGCTTGCACGCCCTGTTCAGCGAGAATACTCAGTAGTTCATCAACTACTAATGACCAGAGTAAGGGGGATAGGACCCCTCCCTGGGGACATCCTTTAACCGTACTAATGAAAGCGGTCGTGGAGTCCAAGGTAGAGGAAAAAGTCCGATCTTTGAGCATAGCAATAATCCATCGGATTAGGGGACGGGCGATATTTCTGCGCTCCAGCGCCCATAGCCGGTATTGTCGAAAGCACCCTATATATCAAGAAACGAGCACAGAGCAATATTCTTGGCTACGAAGGATCCCTCGATTTTACCAACTAGCTTGTGGAGAGTGACCTCAGTCGATCTTCCAGCTATATATGCAAACTGCGTGAGATGCAGGGGAAAAGTTTTCTGTAGAGAGCACCGTATATGCAGGTCTACGAGCCTTTCCGCTGTTTTAAGCAGAAAGGAGGTGAGACTGATCGGCCGATATGATTTTGGCTGGTCAGGGGACGATTCCCCTGTTTGGGAATGATTACCACATTGACTCTCCTCCAAGAGATGGGTATGTATCCACAGGTAAGACTAGCTCTAAGAAGGCCGACCAGCGGATCGAGAATGTGATCCAGGCTGTTTTGTAGAAGGACTGGAAAGATTTGATCGCCCCTTGGGGCTTTGAAGGGAGCGAAGGAATCTACTGCCCATTTGACCTTTTCAGGGTCGAAGATGGTTCCTGATAAACTGGATCCACGTGAGTCCGGTGACATGGTGACGTCATCATGACTTGGTTGATCTGGGTTCGCCACCGAACCTGGGAAGTGGACTTGTAGTAGAAGGTCCAGTGCTTCCCTGCGATCTTGGGTGAAAGAGCCATCTGCTCTTTTCAGAAGCCCTATACCATTAGATGACCCTTTAGCTAATACTTTGTGCAGTCTCGCTGCCTCTGGCAGCGATTCAATGCTACCACAGTAGCTGCGCCACGTATCGCGTTTAGCACGTCTAATGTTTTTGTTATAGTTAGTTAGAGCGTCCCTATAGACGTCTCAACTGACGCGGTTAGATCTGGCCCGATTGAATAGGCTCCTAACCTTCCTTCTTTGTATAGATAGTTCCTCGTTCCACCAAGGAACTTTACGGTTGACACTTAACGTCTTCCGAGCAGAGCTGTCCTCGAAGGATGTGATTAGCACATCTTGGAGCAGGTTGGCAGCAAGTTCTATCTTACTGATAGAATTTGGGTTGCTGATCAACAAGTCTGCTTTAAAAGCCACAGAGGCTTTGAAAAGTACCCAATTGGTCTTTTTGGGACAGAAGGAATTTTGGCGGATCTCGACTTGGAAAGGTAGGTCGAACCTGATGTGCTGATGGTCCGACAAGGTGGCTTCATCTGTGACCCGCCAGTTAATCAGCGAACTCCCAATAGAGTTACTGACTAGGCGTTAATGAAGGTTGGCTTACACCCTATATTAGCAACATCTAATTGACAACACAATAGATACTCTAAAAGGGACTCACCACGTTTGTTTATGTCGCTGCTACCCCAGATCGTGTGGTGTGCATTGGCATCGCAACCGATCACGAGCGGCTTGTTGTGCAGGCGGCAGAAATCCACTAGCCGCTGAACCTCACATCGCCCGGGAAGAAGGCAGAGGCGATCACTACCTCCCGGACACCTTCAGCCGTGGCTACCTCAATAGCCGTAGCCACCAGGTCTCTGTGAATGAAATTTGATAAAGGGAAGTGTCTCACATTGTTATTTGCAGCAATAGCAGTGCGAGGGGCACCACCCATACGGTCATATAATAACTTACATGATCCGCATGATAATCCACGGATGTGGACACCGATCAACCATGGCTCTTGGACGAGAGCCAGATCGATTGCATCCTCACAGACGATCTTGCACAGGGTGGCGGACGCTCCTCTGGCGTGGTGCAGGTTCGCCTGGAGCACCTTAATGGCGCTCAGCATCCTCCTTTAAGGCTTTGTTTACAAGGCCACCTGCCTTGCCCTCCCGAGAGTCGTTGCCTCGGATGCCCTTCGGCAGTCTGGAGGAACTACTCGGGGGAGGTCGCCGGAGGTATCCTCGCCGGATGTTTCCGCAATGCGCTGGTGGTGGGTCTCGAAGGGACAAGAGGGCGTCCGCTGCTAACTGGCCTCGTGCGGCCCGTTGTGGGCTTGGGGAGTCATCACAATGACTGGGGGTTTGGGGATGGTGGTAATCGGCGCCACTACGGCTACGGCGCTGGTAGATGCCACCGGAGCAGCAGCCAATGCTGTCACGCCGGTGGAGGCCATCGTTGCCGCTGCCGGAGGAGCGCTGATAGGGGGGGGAATGGTTGGAGATGGGGAAGGTGGCAGGGCAGGAGAGGGGGAGGCCATGACGGGGGAGTTCTTCAGGATAAGTTTAACTCGGCCAAAGCGGAATTTAACATTACCCTTGAGATCCGTCAGAGTCTTGTACGACTTCTCGTCGACCAACATCGCGAGGTGCGTCGTTTTGCCGTTAAGGCTGTGTTGAACCACCCGCTACAGCTCCGTTGAGAAGCGTTCAACATTCTGGAGACCCAAGTAGTCCAGAATGGTGGCGGGTGGGAGATCAGCACTATTGGGGAAATAGCCTCTGATGAGGTGAGCTTTCGGGAACTCAGTTTCCTCCAATAGGCTATTTCCCCAATAGTGCTGATCTCCCACCCGCCACCATTCTGGACTACTTGGGTCTCCAGAATGTTGAACGCTTCTCAACGGAGCTGTAGCGGGTGGGAGATCAGCACTATTGGGGAAATAGCCTCTGATGAGGTGAGCTTTCGGGAACTCAGTTTCCTCCAATAGTTTTATATCAAAGCCGCTGATGGACTTGATGTGTCCAGCAGCGCCCCTGACCCATTCAGCAGTGCTGCTGTCCTCGCACACAAGGAGGAGCCATTCATTTCGGGGTATACAGCCCTCGAAACCTGGACTGTTAGGCGTGACCTCTGAGAGGCCACAGAAGCGTCGTCAGCAAAGCTGATTAGGTCACAGTCAGCTTCTGCGTCAGAGGACATCACCTCGACGTTCTGCTGTGTGCCTGACAGTTGGTGGACGAGAAAGCAGACCGAGCTACCCCCCGGCCATGCATCCATTAGCGTATGCTGTTCCGCCTTGGATTGGGGTGGTTTATAGATTCACAATCTTCGCCCGACTACAATTAGTCAGCACCCCTAGCAGAGACATGAGCCGCCCTCACGTGGAGAGTGTAGCCGCACTTCCGTCAGTAAGAGCAAGGAGGGCACGTACCCCAGCCAAAACTGTGGTTACATTTAGTTCCCCTTGCTGTCTCTGACGGCTGACGGCCATAGTGTTTTTAGTTTTAACCAGAAGGTCACCACTTTTTAGTGCGCGGCAGAATATAACTTCGCCATCACAAGTATAATCGATGATTTTTTTAATGGCAAATGGAGATAATTTAAATTGTTTATCGGTATCATTATTTTTATACCCTTCGACCATTGAAAATGGTCAAAAAAGGGTATACTAACTTTGTGCAAATGTATGTAACAGGCAGAAGGAGGCGTGGCAGACCCCATAAAGTATATATATTCTTGCTCAGGATCACTAGCCGAGTTGATTGAGCCATGTCTGTCTGTCTGGATGTCCGGATGTCCGGATGTCCAGATGAACACACAGATCTCAGCTATTATAAATGCTAGAGACACCAAATTTGGAATGAAGGTTCCTATGTACTCGGCGCAGATTAAGTTTATTTCAAATGTTAGGTGCCACGCCCACCGCCCCCACAAATAAATAATTTAATTTTTGAACTCAATTTGTAAGCGCTGTATAAAAGATACAACTTTCTGACTTTAACATATACTAAGCTGAATGAAATATCTACGTAGTCTCCAAATTACAATCCGATCGGACAATAATCACAGAAGTTATTTAAGAAAGTTTGAGCATAACACCAAGTGCTTCTGTCAGCTAACAAGAGAGGCGGGCGAGCGCGAAGCGCGAGCGCCATCTGTCGGGATTAATTTCAAAGCATGTGTATATGCATATGTGTATGAATTTAACAAATTAAACTACACGGGAACATAGGTCGAAGGGTATCCCACTGTCGCGTTTTGCGCGACTGTTGCTTTTCTTACTGGTTTGAAATGACAATGTACTTGGAACTTATTGAATTTATTGATTGTTTTTGGTTTAGCAAATTTGTCCACGTTGCCTTTTGGCGATCGGGGGGACCCCTCTCACCCACCGTATCGCGATCTACAGTTATTCTGTTTTAACTTTACTTTGCTTCACTTGTTTATTTGTTTGCACAGTCAAGTAGAGAGTTTAACTGTAAACACTGATAAGCAGATTTTGTTTTGTGACACTTGTGGGAGCTAGTGAAAAAGACGACTGTTCACCTTGAGATCACAATTGAAACTGATGTGCTTGTGTAAGTAAAAATATTAGGGAAAAGAGAATTTCACAACGGCATAATTATTTTGTCATCGAGTAAATCAGTCGCTTTTATTGGCAAATTTGCAAGTGAGTGAAATATTTTTGTTGTTTTTCGAATTATTATAACAGATTACTACCATAACAATTGTTTTTACAGTTAAAATGCTAAACAGCTGAGCTGCAGGCCAATATTAGAACAGTAATAGTGACAAAGTTTGATTTGGGTATTTCCGTAATAAATATCGCAAAAGAATATAATGTGTCACGCCAAACTGTTTATTATCAATTAAAAAAATACAAAAACATACAAAACATCTGTAAAGAAATACACTTTAAAACACTTGTACGAATTTATTTCGAACTGTCAATGTAGAATGTACGTCTGTACACTTTGTGAGTTTATTTAGAACTGATTCTTAAATCTAATGCGGTGTTGTAAGAAACCGCGGTGGTGGTTATTTTACTTATCTCTATTTATAAAATATATGCTGCACTTGAAAGACGCAGCGTGGGATAATTATTATTCAATACAAAATAGTTGCGATACCTTTTTACTTATCGTAAACATGTGTGTACGTGAGGTCATAAAATATTGTAGCCGGTCGTAAACACAGATAAGGGATCGCTGCATGAGACAATATCCTTGATAGCTGAAAGTCTTGCTGATAGCACAGAAGTGTAGTGCAGTACAGTGTCGTACTGTACAGTGCACTGCTAGTACATGTTCATGCTAGTGCTTGAACATTCTGCGGGGGGCCAGAGAACTCCATACCCATGGGCACGGTTGTGCGTGAACATTCTGCGGAGGTCCAGGAAACCCCACCACTAGTATTTCGGCTGATTTATGCAAACGCTCGTCCTTGTACAAGAAGAGATCATTTTTGTTGTCCAGTGTTTGTCTCCTCTTTTGACCATTGCCTCCAGTTCCAGTCCCGTCCTTTTGGAAGAACTCTTTCTTCTTAGAGCGGCTGAGGGTTTGACGGCGTTCCTTGTGACGACGATGAGCTAGACGCTTCTGACGATTCTTGGTTATGGGAATTCTAACCTTCGACTTTTCCCAATCGAGCGAAGTACGTTTCTTTATTAGTTCGTCAACTTTCTCCTTGGCATTCTGCTGGCTGTTAGAATCGTTGCGATGTTTTATTGCACTTTTGTAGCTTTGCAATAGTTGTTGTGGTTCGGTAGTTCTTGTGGACACCTTGATGTACCACACTTTATGTTTGTGCTGCAGGACCTCGCTTTTGTGCTGCACGTTCTCGCTTTTGCCTTTAGCGATTGTTTCTGCTTCGAGTAGCAGAGTTTCAAGCTGTTGTCCCGGCATCTTAGCTGTCGATTCAGCTTCCTGAATATCCAGATCGAACTGCTCAAAATGAATATTGGCCAGCTCAATGTTGAAATTCTCTTGCTCAACGGAAAATTGCTCCAGTGTCTGAAAGTCCAGATTGGTCACCGTACCTGTCTCTTTGGTACTATGGGCTGCACTCTGTAGAGTATTGGTGCGATCCTGATCTGGTTCTGTAGCGCATATATTTGACCCGACGCTGCTCAGCGCGGTGCCAACTTCGTAGACGCCCAAAGTATCGACATATTTGGGGTCCTGTGTTTGGGTTCCACTCTCACATTCCTGCTGCCCCGCTTACGCCGTGCTTCTTGTGTGAAGGTCTTTAAAGTGGACTCTTCTACGCGCATCAGCGACTGGGTGAGGAACGTCTTGAGTTTACCCTTCTGTGTCTGGGCTAGGTTCTCTTCCAGTTTGCCCATCTGCTTCTGGGCTTGTTGTGCATCCTTCCCTTGAGTCGTCGGTGTGGCATGGCTACACATCTCCAATTTTGAACGATGTGGTCCATATAACCACGATCCTCCCATTTGGGGGCTTGCCGGCGGGAAACGGTTGCTCCTTGTATTTTGCACTTCGAGTCCAGATTCTCGATTGCTTTTATTGTTGAGCTTCTCAGTTTGCTCCATGCTCATTTTGCTCGTATCGGCTGAGCTAGTTTGCAAGAACTTAGGGATACTGCCTTCACAATGGTTCTTCAGCAGTTCCTTTTCTGTTCGTGTAATTTGGTAGCCTATATTGACTGACCTAGTGACCCACGACTTGTGGATACTGCCTTCACAATGGTTCTTCAGCAGTCCCTCTTTTGTTCGTTGGTTTTGGTTGCCTGTATTGGCTGATCTAGTGATCAACGACTTATGGATACTGCCTTCATTATGATTCTTCAGCAGTTCCAAGTCCATCAGCTGGTTGAAGCGATCGGCAAATATTTTGCGCTTATTTGCATAGCTTAGTGAGAAAGTCTCGTAGAACGATTGCCTCTCCTTCGGATCTCCGCTAAATGTAGGAACAGTCGTTTTCGGAAGTTCCGGTCTATCGTCCTCTCTATTGCGTACGTTGTGTATCTTCCTTTCGAGTAGGTCAGAAAACACATAGACATCGCAATCCATTTCTACAAGCTTTGACATATAAACTGCGTTTAGTGACTCTTGCAATTTTGACCACAGCCAGTTTAATTTGCACTTTTGGGTTTCCAAGATAGTCACATCGCTTTGTTTCATGTCGGCTTTGACTTCGGCTATATGCTGCGTTAACATATTCGTTAGTTTGTCCGAGATAGCTCCCAAGGGAACCGGGATAGGCGTGCTTCGTGGTACACTTGCTCTTGCCCCTAATCCTTTAGAGGTACTTGGCCTGGTATCCAGAACTTCCCTTTGTCCAGTTTCCTCTAGCTGAAACGGTTCTTCGCCGTCCTTGGCTTGTTTCATCTCCGAATATAAGTACGTTCGGTCGATGGCCATAGTGATCGACGACTGGTTCAACACGGAGGACATAAAAAATGTTTTCTCCGGCTCGAAGGACCAAAAAATGTAAAGAAATACACTTTAAAACACTTGTACGAATTTATTTCGAACTGTCAATGTAGAATGTACGTCTCTACACTTTGTGAGTTTATTTAGAACTGATTCTTAAATCTAATGCGGTGTTGTAAGAAATCGCGGTGGTGGTTATTTTACTTATCTCTATTTATATATGCTGCACTTGAAAGACGAAGCGTGGGGTAATTATTATTCAATACAAAATAGTTGCGATCCCTTTTTACTTATCGTAAACATGTGTGTACGTGAGGTCATAAAATATTGTAGCCGGTCGTAAACACAGATAAGGGATCGTTGCATGAGACAATATCCTTGATAGCTAAAAGTCTTGCTGATAGCACAGCAGTGTAGTGCAGTACAGTGTCGTACTGTAAAGTGCACTGCTAGTACATGTTCATGCTAGTGCTTGAACAACATCAATAATTTGCATCGATCAGGCCGAAATCGTAAGACAAATGAAAGCGAGGACCGTTTGATATTGCGACAAATCAAAAAAGATCCACTAAAAACGCCGAAAATGGTTGCTTTGGAATGGAATGAGGAGAAAAATGTTTAAATTAGTGAAAGGACAATACGCAGGCGGTTGAAACAACATAATTTCCATAACTATATTGCAAGAAATATCCCTTTCATCAGCCCAAGAAATAAAATGAAGAGGCTGGCCTTCGCCAAAAAGTATGTAAATAAGCCGTCTGCATTTTGGCGTAATGTTCTTTGGACTGATGAAAGTAGTTTCGAATACCATTCATCGCCTAAAAAGGTTTTTGTACGAATGGATGCAAATATTCGCAAAAAATGTATCCCTGTTCGTCAAAAAGTAAGTCATGGTGGCGGAAGTGTTATATTTTGGGGTAGCGTATCGTTTAATGGAGTAGGAGATTTGGTTCCTATCGAGGGATCCATGATCCAACATAAATATTTAGAAACCTTGAACTATTACGCACTTCCTTCTGGCGATAAATTGATCGGCGAAGCATTCGTCCTCCAACAGGATTACGCTCCATGTCACACAAGCAAATTAATCAAACAGTTTTGGATAGAAGTTGGAGTGGAAACGCTGGATTGGCCAAATTCCAGATTTGAATATAATTGAAAATGTATGTTCATATGTAAAACATAAGCGATCAGCTGATTTAACAAGAACAAGAGATGAAACCAAAATGCCTGGACGGACATTTCAACTGATTATTTCCAAACTTTAGTTAATTCGGTACCAACACGACTCCAAAAGGTTATAAATGCAAAAGGTGGTTATATTTTTTTTTATTAATCTTGTGATTAAAAAACTATAAAATGAAGTTTTTGTTACATTAAGAAGTGCCAAAGCGAAATGTCAAAATACTTATGCCGTCCATTGAACTGCCATATATTTAGTATAAATTACAAAAAAAAATACTAAATGGATACGAAAAATCGCAAATTGTTATTTTGTTATGTTATTACAGTATGTGACGCCGCATTGAAGCGACGCCTCATTTTGTTAATTAATATTATTATTATTATTAAATAAATTATAAATTATCTCAAAGCCCAATATACCCGGTAGCAGTTTCTTGAGTAGAAAGAGAAGCATAGGCAAAGACAGGGGCATAGGCAGGAACAAGAAATCAGGGTACGCAACATAGCAAAACACCAGACATTCGACGCCCATGCCCAGCGCACAAGTTACAAGTTACGGTACCTCGGTACCCAGACCTCGAACACTTGCACACATAACGGTGCCTTGGTACCCAGAGCTCGCGCATTTGCACATTTTTGCACAAACAACAACAACAAACAGCGAAAACTCGTGCATAGACAACGGCATAAGTACAGTCACCGCCAGGCTAGCAGCGACGCTAAGCTAGCAGCGACGCTCAGACAGCAGCGACGCTCAGCCAGCAGCGACACTCAGCCAGCAACGACGCGCAGGCAGCAGCGACACTAGGGAGGAGAAAGGTGAGCCTGAAAGAAAACAGCAAAATATCGAGTGCAAAGATTTAAAAGCTAACGTGGATGGTGCGAAGTAGGCAGGAAGGCAGGGCCTCACTAAACATAAGAAACCAGCGCTAGGAAAACATAGAGAAACTGAATAAAGCATGTTATTAAATATTTAAATGAAACCCACCCGCAGTGATTATTCAAAATATACCCTGTGAAACATTCTTCCCCTCTAGCGCAGTGTGAAAAGTGTCGTGTACGTGTGTGCCTGTGTGAGTGTGTATTCGCAGAGTAGTGCTGTCTGGTATGCCGGTGCTCCGCTGACCAGTAGGCGACTCTGAGCGTACACATACACCGTCCGTGTCGTGAGTGAACGTTAGTGACGAGTGGGTGCGTGAGCGTGTGCTCTAACGAGTTGCGGTGTGGTACACCATCGAGCGACTTGTGGGAGTACGGGCGAAGACACCTGCGGTCACGGGCGTTCCGCATGGCCAACGGCCACTCGTGATTCGTGTCGTGAGTGAAACGTCAGTTGGCAAGCGGGTGCACGAGCGTGTGCTTTAACAAGTTGCGGCGTGGTGGAATACACCGCAGAGCGACTTGTGGAAGTACAGGCGAAAGTACCTGCAGCCACGGGCATTTCTGCACGACCGGCGGCTGATCGTGAGTCGTGAGTGAGGCGCCAGTTGGCAAGTGGGTGTGTGAGCGGGACTCTAACGAGTTTGCGGAGTGGTGGAATACATCACTGAGCGGCTCGTGGGAGTACATGCGAGAACACCTGCGGTCACGGGCGTGCTGCACGACCAACGATCGACCGTGAGAGGCGTCGTGGCTGAGCGATAGCTGAGAAGTGTGGTGCGTGAGCGTTCATTTTACCTAGTTGCGGATGGTGGAATACACCAACGAGCGACGGGGAGTGCAACCGAAAGCACCCGCGGTCACGTGCGTTCCTCACGATAGTCAGCCAGCCAGGCACGCGTGACACGCGACACGTGCTCGTGAGTCTCAAACGGACCACGTGGTAGTAGAACCCATGTGGAAATCCACGTGGCCAGCGAGTACATGTGCGCGACGTGGACCACGTGTGTCTCCTATACCCTATAATATCCCAGTAGAGTATGACCTGCTAGTAGCTTTTCTCTTGTTAAGGTCATAATAGTCCTAGTTTTATATAAATTTTCTGTAAAGACCCTGGCGAGACTGAGATATGTACCCCAGCCTGAGAAAACATCCTTACAAGTATATACTACAAATCTAAGAAAAAAAATACCTAATTATTTTCATCTATTTTTGGAGTTAATTGAAAAATAAAGAAAAACATTACCATGACAAAATACTTTTGCCGACGAGTGTATGTGTTTACCAAAGGAATTGAATTGTACAAATATATCCCCATTAATAACATTTTTAGGCCATGGATTTTAAAAAATTCATGGTCTATTGTGTTTGTCGGAACGGAAATGTGCGTAACAGGCAGAAGGAGGCATCTCCGACCCCATAAACTATATATATTCTGAATCAGTATCAGTAGCCGAGTCGATTGAGCCATGTCTGTCTGACCGTCTATCTGTCTGTCTGTCTGTCTGTCTGTATGAACACCTGGATCTCAGAAACTGTAAGAGCTAGAGTCATCAAATTTTATGACAACATACGTATATATTGCAGTGTCTCAAAGTTTTTTAAAATTTGGACACGCCCCTTCCCGCCTCTGTAAATCAGTAATAACTATTTAAAAATCACAATATTAGCTCAACAACCAAAGTTGTATATCTTACATGTCAAATACCTTGCCACGGGCGTTATGTGAAAATTTCATTTAAATCGGACTATAAATAAATGCAATATAATACGAATTAAACTGACTTTGAACATATATGTATACTTAAGCATACCTAATTTACGCAAGCATACCGAAGTTCAAATCTAGCGTCAGACACACAGCATTTTATTAAACTTTTTATTTGCATTGTATGGTAACAGAATTGGTTCACAATGCAGCTTTGCCGATGGGCCAGGCAGTGAGGCAATGGCCGAGTGGTTAGAGTGGCGGACGGCTGGGTGAGAGCTCGTGTGTTCAACTCCCGGTTGAGGCGGGTGCGAATTTTCATTTATTAATTATTTCTTATTTTATTTTGTTTATTTATTTTATTCTAAAAACCAAAAGAAAAGTTACAGTCAATCAAATTAAATTATTTGATTAAATTTCAATAAAAATAAAAAAAATGTTCATTACTTTGTTTTCATATGAAAGACAATCAAATTATAATAGCTATAAATAATATTAATTATTTATAATTAAAGATAAGTATTTTTATATTATTTAGCACGCATAAAAAAAACGCGAACTAATGCGTTATTCAATGATGTCACGCTTTCCGTATTTTGTCTGTTATGACTTTGCAAGTTTAGTAAGATTCCAATTGGATGTTTCTTATTTTGTTTTGCTCTCAATATTTTGCAATTAGAATGCTAGAAAATACCAGAGATAGATCATAAGCCCTTGTAAAGTTATGAATGTGCGAGTGGGACGCCCATACATACATGTCTGCATATCCACATATATGTATGGGTATGTCAACACACATTATTGCACGATTGTATATATGTACATACATAAATATGTACAATTAGTTTTGCAGTTGCTGTTGTGTACCGACGAAAGAAAACTAAGTTCTAATTACATACATTGCGTAACTAAAACTTAAAAATCGCCTACCGCCGTCGCCCCTCTTTAAGGTTTTTGAGTTTTATAATTTATTTTAAAAAAATTATGAAATACAAAAGAATTTCACATGTTGATCGCGGCAGCAATCGAACCTCGAACACGCTCAATATCATTGGTCTTGAGTCCGGGACATAGTCCACTCAGCCACTGAACATCTATCGCAGTTGCCGAAAATGGTGAGACATTAAACAAAATGACAAGACGCAATATGCATTCTTAGTTTGTGCAAAAAAAAAATCAAGAAAAAGCACATGTAATGAAATTTGGTACGCGCTAAAAATGCATACCTATACCTATTGCCTACGGTATACTATGATAATCCATGGCCTTATACAGTCAGCTCCTGACTGTAGCGTTTGTATTTTTTTTTTTAGTAAATACTTTTTTTTATTTGTTTACATTTTTTTATTTTAATTCGCAAATTTTGTCAATATTGGTAAACTCATATTCAAAAGAAATTATAATTGTCACAATTTCTTTTTATACCCTTCGACCATTGAAAATGGTCAAAAAAGGGTATACTAACTTTGTGCAAATGTATGTAACAGGCAGAAGGAGGCGTGGCAGACCCCACAAAGTATATATATTCTTGCTCAGGATCACAATCCAAGCCGATTGAGCCATGTCTGTCTGTCTGGATGTCCGGATATCCGGATGTCCGGATGTCCGTCTGACCAGATGAACACACAGATCTCAGCTATTATAAATGCTAGACACACCAATTTTGGAATGAAGGTTCCTATGTACTCGGCGCAGATCAAGTTTATTTCAAATGTTAGGTGCCACGCCCACGGCCCCCACAAATCAATAATTTAATTTTTGAACTTAATTTGTAAGCACTGTATAAAAGCTACAACTTTCTGACTTTAACATATACTAAGCTGAATGAAATATCTACGTAGTCTCAAATTACAATCCGATCGAACAATAATCACAGAAGTTATTTAAGAAAGTATGAGCATAAAACCAAGTGCTCCTATCAGCTAACAAGGGAGGCGGGAGAGCGCGAAGCGCGAGCGCCATCTGTCGGGATTTATTTCAAAGCATGTGCATATGCATATGTGTATGAATTTAACAAATTAAACTACACGGGAACATAGGTCGAAGGGTATCCTACTGTCGCGTTTTGCGCGACTGTTGCTTTTCTTACTGGTTTATTTTCTGTTTGGAAGTGAATGCTTGGTTTAATACAAAGAAATATTTTATTATTTCTTTGTTTACCTTTGTCAGTCTTAGTGATCGCACTGCGATCACAATCGACCGACCACCACTTTTTCCATTCACTCAGTGTTATCGTTCCAGGGCTGCACTAGCTCAAATATTAAAATATCACTTAGTTATAAGAAGCGTTAATGGCACTCCAAGAGTTCATTAACGCTTCTTATAAGCTCACACAGTTCGAAGCTAGACATCAAAATTCTTCTAGAGCCTCAATTCACACTCACAGAGTGCGTCTTGAGCAGCTTCGGTTCATATGGACTGCCGTAGAGCTTAAATATGAAGTCTGTTCTAACGCATTGTCTCAAGCGGAGACGAATGCTGAGGACAAGATCGCCATGCAAGCCCGGTATGACCACTGACCACCTCTGCAGCACCTGCAGCAGCACAAGTAGTCTTCCAGCAACGAAGATACCGATCACCACCTTTCGATGCTGAAGTTTTCAGCGGTGACTACCTTTTAGTGGCCAACTTTCCTTGATCTCTTCACAGCGGTTTACATTTCCGATCCCGGCCTAAGTCAGATCGAGAAATTATTCCATTTAAATGCAAAGACCAGTGGAGAAGCGAAGGCAATCGTATCCAAATCCCCTCTCACGAATGAAGGTTTCTCGTCTGCTTGGAAAAACTTGACGGACAGGTTCGAAAATAAAAGGCTGTTAGTCAACAGCCAACTTAAGATCGTTTTAAACGAGTCTGGAGCCGCCATCCAAATCCTTCAAAGCACTATACAAAGTTGCTTAACGGCTCTAGACCACTCCAAAATCAGCACAGAACTGGGATTGCCTTCTAGTCTTCCTATGCTCGCCTAAACTCCCAAGGCTGACGTTGTCACTTTGTGAGCAGTCACTACAAAACAAGGCTGAAATTCCGTCATGGAAGGAAATGTCAAATTTCCTTTTAGAGCGCTATCGCACATTGGAAGCGATAGAGGACGTACGACTTAGTACAAGCACACAGCTTAGTCCCAAACCTGCTCAAAAAGAGCCTCCTACGAAGAAGGTCAACTCTTTTGACACAAAGGTTGTAGGCAAACCACAAACCTGCAAACTTTGCTCAAAGGAGAACCATCCTATACGTCTGTGTCCGCGCTTTCTCCAACTGGTTGTTGGTGAAAGGTCCAATTTCATCAAACAGCAGAAGTTGTGTCTGAACTGCTTCGCAAGAGGACATATCTTTAAAGATTGCACGAGTCAACATAATTGTTTTACGTGCAAGGGTCGCCACAATACACTCCTGCATCGTGGCACCCCTCCTACTGCGTCCTCTTCAGCAGATTCTGCATCAACTCCCAATTCTAATATACAGTCCACTTCTCCAACGACTAATATTAAGAATTACTCCACGGCGAACACACAAGGTGTTCTTCTCGGCACTGCTCTTATAAATATTTGCCATTTGGGCTTAACTTATAAGGCACGTGCTCTGATCAATCCTGGATCAGAGACTACGTTCATTTCCGAACGGATGTTTAACATCATACAGCCCTCCTACCAAGCCGTGCAAGTTCAAGTAGCTGGTTTAAATCTCAGCTGATCCACTAAAGTTGTGCTACTTCCAGATTGGCTCCCCGCTCATTCCCAGGTTACAGGTAAAAACTGAAGCCTTTGTTCTCCCCCAATTGGCAGGTAACCTTCCATCCTGCACAATTTCACAAATTTCTGAAGGACCTGCCAAACCTCGAACTTGCTGATCCGCACTTCCACCAGAGCTCTCAGATAGACGTGCTCCTAGCAGCCGATATTCTCCCATCTATCATGAAGAGTGGCTTTGTATCCAAAATTTGTGGAACCCTGCTCGGTCAAGAGACCCACTGGACCAGTAGTCAAGTCGAATCTTACGACCATTTTCTCCTTTACAACGAGGATCAAGATTAGCGCAGAACAAAGGCTTGATGATCTTCTCTGGTTGTGGAAGATCTACCAGCCAAGCTGGTAAAAGTTTCTGAATCAGAGTGTGAAAATAACTTTCTATGCACGACTTCCAAAGAGGGCAGATATGTCGTTCCTTTAAAAAATCCTGAAACTTTCGAATTAGGACATTCAAGGTCCATCGCACTCGCTCAGTTTCTCAGGAACGAATATCGTTTAAAGAGGAACTTTCCTTTAAAAGAGCAGTACGACTCCACTATTCAGGACTATTTAGATTTAGGCCATATGAGGCCTGTCTCTCCGAGTAACGACTGCAACAATTTTTATCTCCCTCATCATGCTGTTTTCAAACCTGAGAGCACCACTACGAAAGTTCGCGTTGTTTTCAACGCCTCCAGTCCATCCTCCAATGGGAAGAGCTTGAAAGCAAAGACTCTAGGTATACGCTGGCAAGTGTCGAAGCGTCAATTGCTTCAGTATTCTTAGCACCTCAAGCAGCGAGCCCCGTTCCCTTCGTTGGCGTCATCGTTCTACTTGTAGTCGTTTCACAGATAATATCGTCTGTGTACCACGAATATTATACCAAGACTGCCTTCTCTCTTTTCATGCAGGCTCGCTCGTTGCCGAAATCTATTGCGCAGCTTGCTCATGACACACTTGCCATCCTGCTCATTCGCACACACAGCAAATAGCCAGTCCAGTCTCGCTCACACACTCCGTGTGATGTACACAGAACGAACCAACGGAAGAGGCAACACACCAAACACGTAGGCACGAGTCACACTCACTGAGAGAATTTACAGTTAGTCCTCTAACCGACTCTCGGTGATATAAAGAACACAAGACATCAATGGCGGTTGTTCTGTTTTCTCTATTCTTCCTTACTACAATCCCGACACACACAACACTCATGCTGCTGTACTAAATTCAAACAATGCTACCAATGCTCCGACACGGCCAATCCTGACTTTTACACGTCCTCGTGTATAAATGTAGTAATTTATGTTGATATGCCCTGCTCAAGTATTTCTTCCTCTTTCTAAAAATCAATTTAAAATATATTCTTTACAACTAATTTGATATTCAAATCATACAGATGAATGTCCAGATAACGCACCAAGTCTCGACCGGTAACGCCCACAAACACTCATGAGGATACTTGTAGGTTCGCTTGCTTGTTAATGACTTCAAACAATATCGGTCTCCTTCAAGTAACTCGGTTATAACAAACGGGCCTTTAAATTTGGGATCTAGTTTGATCTGATTTCTTTCTTCGCACTTGAGCAGAACATGATCACCCACTTTATGCTTTACAACGTTTGCCTTTTTTATCGCTTCTTTCCTTATCATAATTATCATCACTTTCTATATTAACTTTTGCTTGTGCTCTTAGATTCTGTAGATTATCATATTTTTCTTCAACAATATTCGATAGCATCCCTAATGGTCTTAAATCTTTTCCAATTAAAAGCTGTAACGGACTAAACTTAGTGACCCGATTGATTGTGCAATTTATTGCTAACTGAACCTCTTTTAAAGCCTCTTGCAACGAACGTTGGCCTGTCTCCACCACCGTTAGTAAACTTTTAAGGGTACTCATAACACGCTCGACCTATCCATTCGCTCGACTAGCTCCTGTGGCAATTAAATGCAACTCGATATTATGCACAGAGCAAAACTCCTTAAACTCAGATCCCGCAAAGCGTCGTCCCTGATCTGCTATGATACGGGATGGAAATAATTGCCTTCACTGATACTATACAATTGGCTGCATCTATCTGCAGAGTATGGTGTAAATAAACGTATTTTGTAAACGCATCTATAAGGACTATGATATTCTCTTAAGCATTACTACATTATGATGTCTTTTTCCAGAGAATTTTCCAGCAGCGCTTTCCTTAATGAGTGAACACTCGGCTCCGGAATCAAAGCAAAAATCAACGAACTCACCAGAATGAACGAGCACACCTTTTCGTTCCATTACCGAACATATGTTAACTCTCTTTTCAGTGCTTTGTCCAATCAAAAGGCACCCAGTAGAAATGTGTCCAGCCTCACGAGGCGCTGCGCTAGCCTGCATTGTTCGCAGCTACTCCATAAAATTTCTATTTTGTTGCTCCAAAATTTGGCGCAACTCAGAGTTAGGAGGGTCGAATCCCACTTCTGATGTCGAAGCGTCAATTCTTAGCACCTCGAGCAGCGAGCCCCGTTCCCTTCGTTGGCGTCATCGTTCCACTTGTAGTCGTTTCACAAATAATATCGTCTGTGTACCACGAATATTCTACCAAGACTGCCTTCTCTCTTTTCATGCAGGCACGCTTGTCGCCAAAATCTTTTGCGCAGCTTGCTCATGACACACTTGCCATCCTGCTCATTCGCACACACAGCAAATAGCCAGTCCAGTTTCGCTCACACACTCCTTCGTGTGATGTACACAGAACGAACCAACGGAAGAGGCAACACACCAAACACGTAGGCACGAGTCACACTCAGTGAGGGAATTTACAGTTAGTCCTCTCACCAACTCTCGTTGATATAAAGAACACAAGACAGCAATGACGGTTGTTCTGTTTTCTCTATTCTTCCTTACTACAATCCCGACACACACAACACTCATGCTGCTGTACTAAATTCAAACAATGCTACCAATGCTCTGACATATATATATATATCCAATATTTTATCCATATATTTTATATATACAAATATAATATATATATTATATCCACCTTCTCCTTTCCAAATTTGTGAGATGGCACCACCCAAGGCACACACACCAGCTAAGCCAAGAGGAGTGAACTCCTTCAGATGCCGCATCTGCAGAGGAGTCCACGCCTTAAAGAAGTGCCAACGATTCCTGCGTCTGGCTGCGGAGAAGCGTCTTCGGGCAGTGTTAATTAACAAATACTGCCTGAACTGCCTTGCCCATGAACACTCTAAGGGTTCATGTCGCAGTGGCAGCACCGGTCTCACTTGCGGCGAGGGCCACCATACTCTTCTCCATGTCCCAATCACCACTCCAGACGAGACGCAGAACGCTGTCCCATTCACGCCGCCTCCTCCACCTCCAGAGTCCCTGGCGACAATCCCCTCGGTGGCAATCAGCATGCTGCCGACGGCCATCGTAAACCTGGACGTGGCCGGCAAAATTTTCGAGGTGCGTGTGCTGTTGGACGCTTGCAGTCCACACAGCCGCACCCCCACCTCATTTGCAAAGGCCTTTGACTTTTCCGCCGAAGATGGATTTTGCCGAGCCTTCTTCAGGTCAAGGGTGTCGCTAGCATTCTCCATCACAGTGACTCTGAAGATGGAGGAAGTTCAGATCAGCACTCTGGCTCAGAATGTCGGAAAGGAGCTCCAGACTAGATACCCGGGAATTACGCTGGCGGACAATCGGGGCCATGTGCCAAGCAGAGTCTCCATTGTTCTGTGGGCCGACGTCTATGGCGATGTACTCCTCCCAGGCCTTGTTCAATCTCACAGTGGACTGCCGTTGGCTCAGAAGACTCTGTTTGGCTGGGTACTATCCGGTGTCTTCAAGACGTAGTCCGCCAGTGCCCCTAAATCCTCTCCAGCGGCATCCAAAGGATCCCGTCTCCATCCTTATATTTTGCAATAGTATTGCAAGGGGGGCGCGATGTTTACGCCGAAACTCGCCGCCGAAAATTAGGCAGCATATCGGCGTAAACAGTTCGAGAGTCACCGAGGGCTCTCGCGCTCTTTTATCCGATAGTATGTTAAGTTAGGCTTAAGTAAACCATTATGTACAGGAGTTAGTTGAAAATATAAAGTGAAGTGAACTCCACGCGCCCCGAATTGTGTACCTTTTTTTCGAATTGTTTTCGCGTCGGTTTCGATTTTCAGCATCACAGCATTTTTCACCCCAATCTACGATCCCCCCAGAAGGAAGGAAGATCTCACTGCCGCCACCACAAACACTAAGTTTGGGCAAATGTATGTAACAGGAAAAACGAGGCTCAGGAAACTAGCCAAGTTGATTGAGCTATGTCCAGCTGTGTGTCTGTCAGTCCGTTTGAAATATATAAAATATAAATAATACAATTGAAACTTGAAAGGAACTGCATACTTAGATTTTTACTCTTCACTTCAAGACATGAAACAATAAGAAATATAACCTCTGCAATGGTACTACAAGCATACTACCATGAATTTTGTATTGTCCGTCTCTTCTCTTGTAAACAAAAATAGAATATAATCATAATTATATATAAGTGGGGGAAGAGAATAGACCAAAGGAAAGCTCAATGATTATTTAATCACGTGAAATTAACTAAATATTTAAAGGTTAATTTAAATGTATAGATACACTTAATGTAGTTAATCGGCAACATTATCATTAACCTTTGCTACTGCGTCACAGCAAAATATCTGCGATGATGTTCCAGGACTCATTTGTTGGTGATGTTGACGAAAGGAGTTTATATGGGATTTGAGAAAAACAGGAAAAGACACTCTCTGCTGTATGTGCAAGTGGGATCCAGATTGATTGGAGAATATGGCCTTTTCAGTTTCCAGTCTTGAAGTTGCAAGTCCACGGTCCTTGGGTTTTCGCCGGGAAAATTTCTTAAAATGCCGTTTCAAGCTATTGGGATCCTTAAAAATGAGAAAATAAATGTCAACAATAACAACTTTAATATATCATATGATTAACAATTGATGTCATTTATTGTTAACCTCAGATAAACATTATCCCCAAAATAATTTTAAGAGTTATTTCTAAACCGCTTCCTAATGCAACACAAAATACGTTAAAAATAGAAATTATTGATCACACTCGAATACATACTGGGCTTAACAGTCATTCAATTCAAATTCGAATCCATTCATTTGAACTGTGTTAGTGCCGTTCGTTAAATAATCACATTATTCTTATCCAATTGTTTTCATAGGAACAATTGGCTAAAGACTCAGATTCACAAACAATTTCTATGGAAAAACTAACTAGCTGTGTAAAGTAACGCTTTATAATATGGCTTAGATATGATAGTAAAACTAAGAAACTATGGAGATATGGCAACCTTCTCAATTTGTCATTCACATTTATTTAAATATTTACTTTCAATACATATTAATCTTATTATTATTAGTTTTTAGATGTTTTTAGATGAAACATCGAACATGAAACAACTTTTTAATTTTTTTTAAACAAAACAATACCTAAACTTTGGCTGTCTCCTGATCGACTGACGCGGAATCAGATCGATCATGTTGTGATCGATGCAAGGCATGCATCCAGCATACTCGACGTGCGATCCTGTCGGGGTCCGAACATCGACTCTGACCACTACCTTGTCGCAGCTAGGGTTCGCACACGGCTGTGTGTGTCGAAAATTGCGCGTCGTGGCATACTAAGAAAGCTGAACATCGAAGGGCTGCAGTCACAACATAAAAAATACAAACGCTACAGTCAGGAGCTGACTGTATTGTATAAGGCCATGGATTATCATAGTATACCGTAGGCAATAGGTATACTCGTAGGTATGCATATCTAGCGCGTACCAAATTTCATTACATGTGCTTCTTCTTGATTTTTTTGGCACGAACTAAGAATGCATATTGCGTCTTGTCGTTTTATCTAATGTCTCACCATTTTCGACAACTGCGAGGGATGTTCAGTGGCTGAGTGGACCATGTCCCGGACTCTAAGGCGGCCAATGATATTGAGCGTGTTCGAAGTTCGATTGCTGCCGCGATCAACATATGAAATTCTTTTGTATTTTATAATTTTTTTTAAATAAATTAAAAGCTCAATAACATTAAAGTGGGGCGGCGGCGGTAGGCGATTTTTTTTTTAAGTTTTAGTTACGCAATATACATATGTAATTAAAACTTAGTTTCCTTTCGTCGGTACACAACACCAACTGCAAAACTAATTGTACATATTTATTATGTATATACAATCGTGCAACAATGTGTGTTGAAGTGGGACGCCAATACATACATGTGGATATGCAGTCATGTATGTATAGGCGTCCCACTCGCACATTCATAACTTTACAAGGGCTGATCTCTGTTATTTTCTAGCATTCTAATTGCAAATTTTATTTAAATGTAATTAAATAATTTAATTTGCTTGTAGCGGATATATCACAGCCCGCTTGACTGTAACTTTTCTTTTAGTTTATTAAAATAAAATAAATAAACAAAATAAAATAAGAAATAATTAATAAATTAATATTTGCACCCGCCGGGGTTGAACACACGCACTCTCTCACAGTCTTTTGAATTTGCCGTCCGCCAATCTAACCATTCGGCTATTGCCTCGCTCCTTGGCCCATTGGCAAAGCTGCATTGTGAACCAATTCTGTTACCATACAATGCAAATAAAAAGTTTAATAAAATGCTGTGTGTCTGACGCTAGATTTGAACTTCGGTATGCTTGCGTAAATTAGGTATGCTGAAGTATGTATGTATGTTCAAAGTGAGTTTAATTTGTACCATATCTCACTTATTTATAGTCCGATTTAAATGAAATTTTCACATAACGTCCGTGGCAAGGTATTTGTCATGTAAGATATACAACTTTGGTTGTTCAGCTAATATTGTAGTTTTTAAATAGTTATTACTGATTTTCTGAGGCGGGAAGGGGCGTGTCCAAATTTCAAAAAAACTTTGAGACACTGCAATATATACGTATGTTGTCACAAAATTTGATTCTGACTCTAGCTCTTATAGTTTCCGAGATCCAGGTGTTTATACAGACAGACAGACGGACAGACAGACTCTCTGGTTTACTAAACCAACCAGTTCCTAATGCAGACAACACCAGCGATATGTGGGCACGCATATCTAACTCCTTACGAGCCTCTGCGGAAGAGGTTGTTGGATTCCAGCGCCTTCCCGTGAGGAATTCATGGTATGACAAGGAGTGTCGTGAAGCAACAGCTGCAAAAGACGCCGCTTATAGAAGAACACTGCAGGCTGGTGCTACACGAACTGTTGTAGACGCAGGAGGAGAAACGCCTTTTCAGACGCAAAAAAAAAGAATTGGAAAGGCAAGAATGTGAAAAAATGGAGAACAGCAGGTGCAAAAATGACGCCCGTAACTTCTACCAGAGGGTCAAGCGTCTGACTCAAGGCTTAAAATCTGGAGGAGTAGCATGCAAGGATGATGGCGGTAATCTTGTCACAGATGCAGAGATCGTGCTGAAGTTGTGGAAGGATCACTTTTCCACTATGTTGGCAGAGAATCCGGCGAATGGTACTGGAGAAGAACTACTACTAATCCATGACGATGGGATCAATATCCCACATCCTAGCTAAAGCGAGGTCGAAACCGCGATCCAGCGGCTTAAAAATAATAAGGCGCAGACGGCCTATCAGCCGAATTGTTTAAGACTGGTGGCAATGAGTTGGTAAGGAGCATGCTAAACTCATTTGCAAGATATGGCTCACGGAGTGCATGCCCGATGAATGGAACCTCAGCCTGATCTGTCCAATCCTGAAGAAAGGTGATGCCACTGTACGCACCAACTATGGTGGCATCAGTCTTCTTCACGTCGCATACAAGGTGTTCACGAGCGTATTGTGTGAAAGGCTAAAACCCCATGCCGAGGCAACTATTGGACCTTATCAGTGCGGGTTTAGGCCTGGTAGGTCCACGATTGACAAAATTTTTACACTGCGCCAAATCCTGGAGAAGACATACGAGAATCAAATCGACACATACCACCTCTTTGTCGACTACAAGGCTGCTTTCGATAGTCCAAGGCGAGATTACCTGTATGCTGCTATGTCTGAGCTTGGTATTCCTGTAAAGCTACCGCGACTTTGCAGAATGACATTGAGCAATACCACCAGCTCTGTCAAGGTAGGAAATAACCAATCCGAAACCTTCATTACCAAGCGTGGTCTCAGACAGGGTGACAGGTATGCTTTTTAATCTTTTGATGGAGAGTATATAAGAAAGGCTGGAGTACATAGGACGGGAACAATATTAACAAACAGATGTTCCCAACTCCTTGGCTATGCTGATGATATTGACATCATTGGGCGTACCAAGCGTGATGTAACGGCGGCTTTCGGAGCTATTGAAAGGGAATCGGGCAAAGTTGGTTTAGCAGTAAACACGGGCAAGACAAAGTTTATGGCGTGCACCGGAAGAGAATCGCGGCGACTTGATTCGGAGAAACTCGCTAGCGACTATGGTTTTGAGCCCGTCAAGGAATTTATCTACCTTGGATCTGCAGTAACCAATAGCAATAATGTCAGCCTGGAGATAATGCGAAGGATAACACTTGCCAACAGGTGCTACTTTGGGCTCAGTAGGCAAATGAATAGTAGAGCTCTCTCTCGACAGACGAAGAAAACACTCTAGGAGACGCTCATCCTTCCAGTGCTTCTTTATGGTGCGGAAGCCTGGACAGTAACGCAATCAGATGTAGCTGCTCTTGGAGTTTTCGAGAGAAAAGTTCTTCGTAAAATCTATGGACCTGTTTGCGTTAGCGGTATCTACCGCATTAGATGGAACGACGAGCTGTACGAGCTTTACAATGATGTCGACGTGGTCAGTCGAATGAATATTCAGCGAGTGCGTTGGCTGGGCAACATCGCTCGTATGGAAGAAGACAATCCGGCTCGTAAGGTGTTTGATGCAGTGGTAGGCGGACAGCGAAGGAGAGGACGACCGCGGATACGTTGGCAAGACCAAGTTACTGCATGCCTGGCAAAACTTGGGGTTGTCGACTGGCGAACACGCGCAAAAAACAGGGAAGCATGGAGGAGCCTCATTCATCAGGCAGAGACCTGATAGGGTTGTGATAATAATACCTAAACTTTATTGAGATGATTGTTAGGCCATGGATTTTAAAAAAATTCATGGACTATTGTGTTTGTCGGAACGGAAATGTGCGTAACAGGCAGAAGGAGGCATCTCCGACCCCATAAACTATATATATTATGAATCAGTATCAGTAGCCGAGTCGATTGAGCCATGTCTGTCTGTCCGTCTGTCCGTCTGTCTGTCTGTATGAACACCTGGATCTCGGAAACTATAAGAGCTAGAGTCATCAAATTTTGTGACAACATACGTATATATTGCAGTGTCTCAAAGTTTTTTTGAAATTTGGACACGCCCCTTTCCGCCTCAGAAAATCAGTAATAACTATTTAAAACCTACAATATTAGCTGAACAACCAAAGTTGAATATCTTACATGACAAATACTTTGCCACGGACGTTATGTGAAAATTTCATTTAAATCGGACTATAAATAAGTGAGATATGATACGAATTAAACTGAAAGTGAGTGAACATACATACTTAAGCATACCTAATTTACACAAGCATAGCGAAGTTCAAATCTAGCGTCAGACACACAGCATTTTATTAAACTTTTTATTTGCATTGTATGGTAACAGAATTGGTTCACAATGCAGCTTTGCCGATGGACCAAGCAGTGGTTAGAGTGGCGGACGGCAAATTCAAAAGACTGTGAGAGAGTGCGTGTGTTCAACCCCCGGCGGGTGCAAATATTAATTTATTAATTGTTTCTTATTTTATTTTGTTTATTTATTTTATTTTAATAAACTAAAAGAAAAGTTACAGTCAAGCGGGCTGTGATATATCCGCTACAAGCAAATTAAATTATTTAATTACATTTAAATAAAATTTGCAATTAGAATGCTAGAAAATAACAGAGATCATGCCCTTGTAAAGTTATGAATGTGCGTGTGGGACGCCTATACATACATGACTGCATATCCACATGTATGTATTGGCGTTCCACTTCAACACACATTGTTGCACGATTGTATATACATAAATATGTACAATTAGTTTTGCAGTTGGTGTTGTGTACCGACGAAAGAAAACTAAGTTCTAATTACATATATTGCGTAACTAAAACTTAAAAATCGCCTACCGCCGCCGCCCCTCTTTAATGTTATTGAGCTTTTTAATTTATTTAAAAAAAATTATGAAATACAAAAGAATTTCACATGTTGATCGCGGCAGCAATCGAACTTCGAACACGCTCAATATCATTGGCCGCCTTAGAGTCCGGGACATAGTCCACTCAGCCACTGAACATCCCTCGCAGTTGTCGAAAATGGTGAGACATTAGATAAAACGACAAGACGCAATATGCATTCTTAGTTCGTGCCAAAAAAATCAAGAAGAAGCACATGTAATGAAATTTGGTACGCGCTAGAAATGCATACCTACGAGTATACCTATTGCCTACGGTATACTATGATAACACAGGCCCACAAAAAAAAAAACTTTCATGATCTGGGTAAGCGGCATATGCAGTTATATGTATTTTGGGTCGCTGAATCCGAATCCGAGGTCAGAATTTCGCCATCACGTCTGGACTTCGACATAACCTCACAAAACTGAAAAACCTTAAAATATCCCCCAAAAGATATAGAATCCTGATCTGAGCATGCGATATATGTTTTATCATGTATTTTGTCCTTCTAAGTCCGAATCCGAAGTCAAAATGTACGTATCACGTTTGAGTTTCGACTTAACCTCAAAAAACTCGAAAAAAATTTGAAACCCCAAAAAATAATGGGGGGTCATGATCGGGTCATACGATATATGTTTCTATATGTTTTTAGACCTTCCGAATCCGAATCCAATGTCAAAATCAGTCAATCACGTCTGAAATTCAACCTAACCTAAAAAATTTTTGAAAAATTTCAAAAATTTTAAATTTTTTTGATAATTTATTACTGCATTTATGCTAATATGTGGAATTACGTATTTAGTTTATGTTTTTTATAAGTTAAAATACAGTTTTGAAGTAATAAATCAGTACTCATATGAACCTATTCCGAATACTGATAAAATAATGCTCAAAAGGGGGTATATTCAAAAGAAAGCTAATTTTATATAAAATTTGAATACACCCTAATCCAATATTAAAAAAAGTCAAAAATTTTGGAAGTTTTTAAAAAAATTTTTAGGTTAGGTTAAAATTCTGACGTGATAGGCTACTTTTTTTCTCGGATTCGGATTCGGAAGGTCCAAAAACATATAGAAACATATATCGCATGACCCGATCACGAACCCCCATTATTTTTTGGGGCTTCAAAAATTGTTCGAGTTTTTTGAGGTTAAGTCGAAACTCAGACGTGTTATGTTAATTTTGATTTCGGATTTGGACTTAGAAGGACAAAATACATGTTAAAACATATATCGCATGCCTAGATCACGTTTCTATATCTGATGGGGGATATTTTAAGGTTTTTCAGTTTTGTGAGGTTATGTCGAAGTCAAGACGTGATGGCGAAATTCTGACCTCAGATTCGGATTCAGCGACCCAAAATACATATAATTGCATATGCCGCTTACCCAGATCATGAAACTTTTTTTTTTTTGTGGGCCTGTGTAATCCATGGCCTTATACAGTCAGCTCCTGACTGTAGCGTTTGTATTTTTTTTGTTTAGGAATGCTAATTGGTCTACCACTTTTAAAAAAAGTCTCGTTCGCCTGTTGCGAACGACTTTGTCTTCAGTACTCATCTAAAAATCATTAACATAATCGAAAATTGTATATATGCACTTGATCATACATTCCAGTACTGCAAAGGGTCGCATTATATATTTGAATTTGTTTTCCCCAAGTGCTGCCGGACCAAAACAATGGCGTCAGCCTGGGAAGAAATAATTTTGTTTGCCAATTTTGTTTTCAGAAAGGAAAATCGCGTTGCCTCCTCTGTTGGTGGTGTTGACTGATCAACGTTGTATTTTGAAAACAAAAGGACTAGTTAATGCTCCGCAGCTTCATCTGCGCTCGATATCAATAAAAACCCATCTTTTTTGATTACACGTTTTTTGGTATTCAGAATTCGAGGTGGAAAAACATCGATGTTAGCGAAAATACCTTCTCTTTCGATCGCTAACTGTCAAACACACAACACGTACCGCTCCGTAACTTTTTAAAACCTAGTACATTTGAATCCAAATTAATCTTAAGCATCAAACAACATCCATTGCATTTAATTTTATAAAGCATCTACCAAAACTATTGTTCACCACAAAACTATTGAACTATTGGAGAATGAATCTTTCAGCGGTTAAAGAGTATCATTCATATTTGTTTTGAACAATTTAGCTTATGGGGAACACTACCAGAGAAGAACAATATTGCCGACAATAAGAAAGAAAGTTTTCGCTTCACATACCTCAATCTTCTTCCGGACTTCGATTTGTGCTTTACTGATTGACGCAATTGTAGATTCTGTTTCGTCTTCCGTTTGATAAATCTTTAAATTTGAGCAAAGATTTGATTTAAAATCGATTTGTTCGTACACATCCGTTGTGGAACCGTCAACGTCAACTTCAACGTGATTTGGGCTACCCGAGTGGCAGGAAAAGTCATCATTTGTCAGGGAGGGAGAACGGGAACGTGATCTGGAATGCGATTGGGGACAGATAACATTAAAGGTGACAACATCATTCATTGTCTTGACTATCTGCGTTTCGTCTTCCGTCGTTTCGATGTCGACAACCTCTTCATCATCCTCATCACCAGCCTTTGTTGGTCGATATACTGCCTCTGGATCTGCTGAGGTATTAGCATCTGCAGTAGGTGAAAAGACACTGGGAGTTGGAGTAGTAAATACTGCACTTGCATCAGGATACTGTAGGCGTTGTTGAGGCGTCGCTGCTATGCTGTTGTGCGTAAAGACTGTCGTTGTTGGGGTCTCAGGAGTTATGTAGATATTACGATTGGAATCGTTGGAGGAGGAACGCGCTGCATACAGTGAGGTGGAGACAATAGCTGCTGCTGAGGCTACAACAGGTTTGAATGCTGACGAATTTAATATAGTAGGAATATAAAAGTCGGTTATCGAATCAGACAATTTCCGACTCTTGCCCGAGTGAGGCTCGTTCTTGATGAATGTTGGCGTTGCCTCGGGGCGAGTCCAGGTATGGGAGGAGCAAGGTGCGTAGCACTTCTTAAAATGCTGTTGCTGAGGGTGCTGCTGATGTTGCTGCTGTGTTTGCTGATGTTGCTGCTGCCACATGGTGTAATCCACCACATAGTTGCTCGATATTGGCATTATAGAAAGGTTCTCAACTGTCGAACTATGCACGTTGAATGGCACACCAACAGTTGCTGCCACGGCGGTGACCCCGACAACAGCAGCAGCAGTTGCTGCTGCAACTGTATTGTAGTCATATCCAGGCTGATCCAGAGATCGTGATTTTGAGCCAGTTGAAAGAAAAGAAGACTCCTTATTGGCAAGGGGAGAGGGTGCTGGTGCTGATGCTTCTGATGTTGACTTTGTTGCCCCGCCCAAAGAAGCAATTGTTACTCGCGAATTTTGATTGCGATTGGTGCTGCATCCCACAAGGCGCTTCCTGGTTCCCCCATTAAACATCGCCTTGACGTCTTCCCATGCATGTATGATCTTTTCCTCATGCGTGTGTCCGCACAGTGTCATGTGTCGGCGCCACGAGTTGAAGTTAGCAGCATCGGGTTGAATGTAACGATCGTCGGTCGTCACCCGATGTGAATGAAAGATGAATTTGTTTGGGGAGAAGAACATGCCACAGAAGGTGCACTTGATGCATTTGGCTCTCGACGAGTTATACCTTACAGGTAAGAAAGCGCCACGGCAGCCCCACGCGCATTTATGCTGTACATTAAAGGCAAAGTCATCCGGGAGGCGGGGAGGAGTATTGTCACCCAAAAAACTCTTGCAGAGTCTTTCAGCCTCTCTTCTCGTTATCATGCCGCAACGACGAGAACTCACCGGCATAGCACCAGCTCGTCGTAGGATCTCCAACTGAACAGGTGTGCACTGTACACAGGTTATGCCCAGTGCGACGCGTCGATTGTGGATTTCATTATAGCTGAACTGTTTGAGGAGTGTGTTTGATATTTGCGCCAGGCAAAGCCTCTCTTGCCCTTCAATGAACAGAGACACGATGGGTATGCCATATAGCAGCACTGAACTGACCTGAAAATAGGCCATCATTAGTTACTTAATGAAATAAAATAAAGAAAAAACAAAGGCTTTTATACTCTAAGAACTTTAGTCATGATTCTTCGCCTATTGTTCCCTTGATAAGTATATACTTTTGTAAACACAATAACTATCAGCGGATAATTAACATAAAAGCTAAAGAATTACAATTTTAACATTTTAACACTTTTATTTATTTGTATTGTAGTGTTAGGAATTTAGGTCAGGTACATTATTATGAAATGTACATTAGAACCACAGTGAATAGAATATTTGAAGTTCTTTCTAAATGTACATATATGTAGTTAGTTTACTTTGAAGTGTTACTTTATTGTTTAATGACAATAGTTTATAGTACACTTTATATTGTTTAGTGACAATAGTTCTTGATTATTATTATTTAATTGTTTGATGACAATTGTTTAGCTCACGTTGTGTAAGTATATAGCACGATTGAAAAACTTGCGACTGCTCTCGTTCACCATTTAACTCAAAGTTCCTTCTTTTGGGTTTTCCGTTAATAAGCGTTGCCACTGCGCGTTACTCTCTTGCTCTCTGTTTTATTGTTCATTTTAGTTCCCTGATCTGGTTCATTTCCCACAATCGGCCCTCCTGATACATCATTCGACCCGAATGAATTTCCCCACGGCTTCATATATTCTGCGACTGTCGATGTCTTAAAAGGTCCATCGCCGTCTCCAAGTTTTTCTACGTCATACCTTCCGTGCTTGTTTATCTTAACGACTTTGTAAAGTCCTAGAAATTTTCCTTTCAACTTTAACCCAGTTCCGTACTGAGTACGCTTAATAGCTACTAAATCATCTATTTTATAAATTTTTTCACCTATGCGTTTTAAATCAAAAACCCTTTTATTTTCTGTCTGCAACTGTTTTATGTTTTCGGAAGCTCTTGCGCGCACCAGCTCTCTCTCCTCATCTAACTCCTTCTCTAAGGATTCCTTTATCAACAAATTAAGCTCTAGATCATTCGGAAGACGCATTTCAGTGCCAGTCAAGATTTTAAAAGGCGACACTAAAGTGCTTCTAGGTGGTGTACTATTGATTATTTGCTGCACTTTACTGACATGCTTATACCAGTCTCCTGCACTTTCATGACTTAACTTCGACAACATAGACACTACTGTCTTATGCATTCTTTCAACCTGACCATTGCCACGTGGTACACCTGTTGCAATCACTAGATGCTGAATTTTCTGTTCCTCACAATACAACCTAAATGCCTGTGCAGTGAACGCAGTTCCCCTATCAGAGATAATCCGTAAAGGATTTACAAAATTAGTAGCCTGACGCTCTAGACAACTTACAACTTCCTCTGCTCCTGTGCTACGGGTGGGATACAACCATACAAATTTAGAAAAACCGTCAACTATAGCTAAAATGTGGTTGTAGCGCTTGCTCGTCATCTCCATTGGCCCAACATGGTCAATGTGATACGTCATCAACGGTCTATCTCCCTTTCTAATCGGGGGCAAGAAACCTTCTTTCTTCCCAGCTTTCGAATTAAATACAATACACTCCACACAACTGTCGACAAAACGAACAACCTTTTCCTTAAGCTTTGGTATGAAATAAGCTTTCTCAACTAAATCTTGCGTTTTCTTTGCAGAAAAATGTCCTTGCTTATGAGCAATCGTGATTATTTCATTTTCCATCTGCGACGGTACCACAATAAGCTCGCGATTAGGATCTTTATTTCGTTTTCTATATAAAAATCTTCATACCCTTTATTTTCTACAAGGCTTCTCACTACTTTCGTCCATACATCAAGTAATTGTGCTTGTTTCAATCGATGTACAACAGTATCACTCAACATAAAACATGATACTCTACTCAACGCATCAACATGTCTTATTCTTGTCCCTGAGCGATGTTCTATTTGATAATCAAAGTCTTGAAGGTATAATGCCCACCTAGCTACCCTCAAAGGAACATCCTTCTTCTTCATCGTCATAGTGAACGCGTTGCAGTCAGTCACAATCTTAAATTTCAAACCTAACACATACACACGCCACTTCATTAATGCACCGATAACTGCAAGAACTTCAAGCTCATAAGAATGATACTTTTCTTCACATTGGTTAGTCTTACGACTCATGTATTGAACCGGATGAAAGAAACAATCTTCCGGGTCTTTTTGTAACAATACACCACCGAAACCATATTTTGAAGCGTCTGTATGGATTTCCGTTTCTAATTTAGGATTGTATAATTTCAATACGGGATTAGAAGTTAATGCTACTTTCAACTGTTCAAACGCTATCTTCTGCAGTACGTCAAATTCAAACTTTGTATTTTGCCTTAACAGGTCCGACAATGGCTTTGCAGTCACTGCATAGTCTTTGACAAATCTGCGGAAATACGACGTCAATCCTATGAATTTTTGAACACCTTTTTTATCATTTGTCAACGGAAAATTAACGATAGCACTTGTCTTCTCTTCAGAAGGCTTAATAGTACCACACTCAACTATATACCCCAAAAAGTTAACTTTCTTCTGCAATACCTGACATTTCGACCAATTTATTTTTAATCCATTTCTACTGGCAACACTTAACACCTTCTCAAGCTTTACCAATCCTTCACACACATTATTACTTGGCACAATCATATCATCCATGTATACTACTACATCTCCACTGTTGATTAGTTCCCTTAAGACTGCCATTATGAATCGAGTAAAAACTGCAGGTGAATTTGTAATACCGAAGGGCACATACAGAAATTCGTACTGTCCCTTATGTGTTACAAAGGAGGTATATTTCTGCGATTCTAACTCAACGGGTACATGAAAGAAACCGTTAGTTAAATCTAAAGTCGTATACACCAAAGCACTCTGAAGCTTTTCAATAACAACGTCAACCTGCGGCATTGGAAAGTGATCACGAATTATCTTTTCATTTAACTTACGATAGTCACAACACAATCGTTTTTTACCATTTTTTTCGAAACAAGCACCACTGGTGATGCGTATTCCGACACACTCGGCTTTATAATTTTGTCACGCAACCATTCCTGAATTTGATCATCCACAATCTTTTGTTCACACTCTGCCAAACGTCTTGGTTGTTGGAATACTGGTAAATCATCGGTTAACAGTATTTTCATCTTCACTGGTGTCGAACAATTTCGAATTGGCTTATAATCTCCAATTAGACTTAAAGCTTTTTCTTTTTGCACACTACTCAAATGTGATAAATCAACCTCTTCAAATATGTCAGCCTGCTCCACACCCAACATGCACATACTTTTGAATTCAACAAACAACTCAGCACATGATCCTTTGCTCAATGGTTGGATTCTCTGATTCTCAACCTTTTTTTGGTTTACAACTCGACTTATAAACTCTGTGCCCCCTTTGGTTACTTTCATATCCACGCTGTTTAAGATTGTTCTTCCTAAAATCGAATCAAAACCCATATCCTCATCTGGAACTACGTGAAATTCAACTTGCATGTCTATACCATCTATCTCAACCGAAATTACAAAGCTACCAAATGTAAGCACCTGGCTTTCACCTATGCCAGTCAAACACTTCGCTAAGCCTGTCAACTTATTTCAGCCCAACTTAGTATAAACACTTCTGCGTATAAGACAAAGGTCAGCACCTGTATCAACTAATCCTTGAAACATCATAGACTTATACTGCACATTTTTTAATTCTAAACCTGAAGGAGTGAAAATGCTTAATGGCTTTAACTCTTCCTTCCTATCTTGTACGACGTTTGTATTTTGATCTTGCTTTACTTTTCCATCTATTTTGCACTCTGATCCGCGATGTCCTGGTTGGTTACACTTAAAACAAACAAAATCTTTCTTCCTACAATCTTTTAGCAAATGGGTATCATCACCGCACTTGAAACATTTACGTGTCTTGTTGTCATTGCTAATCTTCTTAGATTCAGAACTCTGTTTATCAACGAATGATCCAGGCTTGTTTGATGACTTGCTTGAACTACAAACTTTCTTGTAAACATCCAAACTAGCTTTTAGCTCTTTTAATGTTTTTGCTTGATACAGCACTACTTTGTTTGCAGGGGAATCCTGAATGCCACTAACGAAATAGTCTATAATACTCTCATCTTCAAGCTTTGCTGGCTTGGCTATTTCCATCAGTGCGTACAAGAATTCATGCAAACTCTCATCTTTTTATACCCTTCGACCATTGAAAATGGTCAAAAAGGGTATACTAACTTTGTGCAAATGTATGTAACAGGCAGAAGGGGGCGTGGGAGACCCCATAAAGTATATATATTCTTGCTCAGGATCACAAGCCGAGTCGATTGAGCCATGTCTGTCTGTCTGTCTGTCTGTCTGTCTGTCTGTCTGTCCGTCTGTCTGTGTGAACGCACAGATCTCAGCTATTATAAAAGCTAGAGTTACCAAATTTGGCAGGAAGACTCCTGTGTACTATAAGCAGATGAAGTTTATTTCAAATGTTAGGTGCCACGCCCACCGCCCCCCGTAAATCAATAATTTAATTTTTGAACTCAATTTATAAGCGGCATAGGAAAGATACAACCTTATAATTTGGCATAAACTAAGCTGATTAATATATCATAAATATCTACGTATTGACCAAATTACAATCCGATCGGACTATAAACACAGAAGTTATTTAAGAAAGTATGAGCATAAAACCAAGTGCTTGTGTCAGCTAACAAGAACGGCGGGCAAGCGCGAAGCGCGAGCGCCAACTGTCAAGAATAACTGTAAAGCATGTGCATATGCGTATGTGTATGAATTTAACAAATTTAACCACACGGGAATATATGTCGAAGGGTATCCCACTGTCGCGTGCTGCGCGACTGTGGCTTTTCTTACTGGTTTCTTCTGTCGTCTATTTAATCTTCGATGTATTTCTGCTGATGACACTTTAACTTCGAACTCATCTAGCAATACTGTTTTCAATGTTTCCCAACTTCGAATGTTTTGTTGACTTTTGACAAACGATCTAGCAGCACCTCGTAAAAGCTGTTTCGCATAGATAAACATTTGTAATTGGTTCCACTGAACTGTACTCCCACATTCTTCTACCTCATTTATCCACTGATCAACATCAACACTACCTATAGTACCTGAAAATTCTGAAATACTACCCTCGACATCTTTTAAAGTAAACCATGACCTATTATTTTCATTTGTCATCATTGGTGCAGTTGCTACTGACTCACCGTCCGAAATGTCTTGTTCTTCATTGTTTAATCTGTAGTGAGCAAGGAGTCGCTGCTGCAGCATGCTTTTAGTACCACTTGTCTGCAAATTTAACTCAGACAGCTTATTTCGTAGGTCATCAACGCGCAGCGCAAGAATTTCAATCCGATCCATTCTAAATAATATAAAATTTATCAGTACAAAATTCTCAATACGAAATCAACTGTACTTTCTTTGCGTCGAGCTGAAAAACTACCTAACATACCCTCTCTTTAAAGTTTTCAACACTACTTAGCCAACTCTGTTAAATCTATGTTAACAGCAACCGATACACAACTTGCAGCGTCGTTTTCGCCTTTTCGTTGTCCTCGCCTCGTTCGTTCCTACTGCCTCGCCTCTCGTCACTGCTACTTCACCTCTCTCGTCGCCGTCGCCGTCCGATCGCCTCCGTATATGTTGCGCCGTATTTCGATGCGCCGTTATTCTTCTTCTGTTTCTCCTGCCACTGATGCGACTGTCGTTTTCCTGGTTGCTTCACCTTTCTTCTACTTCTGCCGTCGTTTTGCCGTTCTTCTTCTGCCACTGATGCGACGTCACTGTCGGTTTTTTGATTTCTTCGATTATTAGCTTCCAATTTTTACGACGTGGCCTTCAACTTTTGGTCACCGCCGTTGTGCTTTTTGAATAAACGCAGCGTCTCCAACACCTTTTGGCTGCTGCCGTATTTCTTCGCGCACTAGATACGGAATCTCTAACACCTTTTGGCCTCCGTCGTCTGAAGTCTTCCAATGTACTCGGCGTCACAAACACCTTTTGCTCGCCGTCGTCGATTGAATTCCAATTGCTTCAGCTTCACCGTGACTTTTTTGCGTCGTTGTCGTTTTTCTTATAATTGATGCGGCGTCACGTTCTTTCTCGCTCGCACTCACTAGGTTCGCACTTATATATATACAACTTGGGCCATTCACGGACGAGCCCCCAAAATTGTAGTCAGTTTGCTTTGAAGTGTTACTTTATTGTTTAATGACAATAGTTTATAGTACACTTTATATTGTTTAGTGACAATAGTTCTTGATTATTATTATTTAATTGTTTGATGACAATTGTTTAGCTCACGTTGTGTAAGTATATAGCGCGATTGAAAAACTTGCGACTGCTCTCGTTCACCATTTAACTCAAAGTCCCTTCTTTTGGGTTTTCCGTTAATAAGCGTTGCCACTGCGCGTTACTCTCTTGCTCTCTGTTTTATTGTTCATTTTAGTTCCCTGATCTGGTTCATTTCCCACATATATGTTTATACATACTTATATTTATAATAGTCATATAACATACATTTGAATCGAAAGCTTAAGCTGAAAGGGTATGGAAACCTTCAACATGGAAATCTTTATGTTATTTCTTATATAAAATAAAGACTCAAATCACGTAATCTGTCGCGTCCTCAGGGAAGCATTTGTCTACATTAAATTTCTTGGTTGATTGTATTTGAAATACAAGCGCACCCCAACAGCGCACGTTTAAGTTGTTATTGTACTTTAGCATTTTAATTTATTACATTATATAGATTTAAGGGACACATAAAAACACAACTAACATTTTGTAAGAAATTGGAAAACACAAAAAATAAACAAAACGAGAACGAAGGCCCTTGATGGTTCTTATATCCTCCAATCGTTCGTATACTACCGATATATAGAGTGCTGCAGAATATTATGTCTACGTTTGAATGGGACTGATAAGTTTCGTTATTTCTAAAATTTAAACATACAAAAACTTTCATTTTGTCCGATTGTAACATACCTACGGCATTTATATGATATAGTGGTCCGAAAAATAAAAATAACAGTCAAATGAATTAAAGTTGCATTATCTTGAAAAATAACAACAAACACGAAAGCTACAGTCGAGTGTGCTCGACTGTGATATACCCGTTACAAACCAGACCAAAACTATGCCTTCAAAACACAAAATTGACTTTAGTCTGCCAGCGCGCTGGCCGAAGCATTTGCCTATTGCCAAACTTCGCAAGCAACGCATACATTCATACGCGGGCCGTGCATACATACACGCATACATGGAAACGATCGCACAGCGCAAAGAAGTACGCGCATGCTTATCGTTCCGCTGTCGTTGTGCGACTGAAGCAGTTTTGATGCTATGCACTGTTTGTACTGAGAGCCAAACAGCTGTTCTGTTCTTCTTCTTCTGTGGGGCAGCTCTTTTGAAAAAACAGTGTCAAACAACGTCAGAGCTGTTTGACGTCTCTATGTGTTCATTGCTTAGTGGTAATATTAATGCAGAACAGTTTATTAGGCCATGGATTTTAAAAAAATTCATGGTCTATTGTGTTTGTCGGAACGGAAATGTGCGTAACAGGCAGAAGGAGGCATCTCCGACCCCATAAACTATATATATTCTGTATCAGTATCAGTTGCCGAGTCGATTGAGCTATGTCTGTCTGTCCGTCTGTCTGTCTGTATGAACACCTGGATCTCAGAAACTATAAGAGCTAGAGTCATCAAATTTTGTGACAACATACGTATATATTGCAGTGTCTCAAAGTTTTTTTAAAATTTGGACACGCCCCTTCCCGCCTCTGTAAATCCGTAATAACTATTTAAAAACTACAATATTAACTCAACAACCAAAGTTGTATATTTTACATGACAAATACCTTGCCACGGGCGTTATGTGAAAATTTCATTAAAATCTGACTATAAATAAGTGAGATATGATACGAATTAAACTCACTTTGAACATACATATATAATTAAGCAGACCTAATTTACGCAAGCATACCGAAGTTCGAATCTAGCGTCAGACACACAGCATTTTATTAAACTTTTTATTTGCATTGTATGGTAACAGAATTGGTTCACAATGCAGTTTTGCCGATGGGCCAGGGAATGAGGCAATGGCCGAGTGGTTAGAGTGGCGGACGGCTGGGAGAGAGTTCGTGTGTTCAACTCCCGGTTGAGGCGGGTGCGAATTTTCTTTTATTAATTATTTCTTATATTTTATTTTGTTTATTTATTTTATTCTAAAAACCAAAAGAAAAGTTACAGTCAATCAAATTAAATTATTTGATTAAATTTCAATAAAAATAAAAAAAATGTTCATTACTCTGTTTTCATATGAAAGACAATCAAATTATAATAGCTATAAATAATATTAATTATTTATAATTAAAGTTAAGTATTTTTATATTATTTAGCACGCATAAAAAAACGCGAACTAATGCGTTATTCAATGATGTCACGCTTTCCGTATTTTGTCTGTTATGACTTTGCAAGTTCAGTAAGATTCCAATTGGATGTTTCTTATTTTGTTTTGCTCTCAATATTTTGCAATTAGAATGCTAGAAAATACCAGAGATAGATCATAAGCCCTTGTAAAGTTATGAATGTGCGAGTGGGATGCCCATACATACATGTCTGCATATCCACATGTATGTATTGGTGTCCCACTTCAACAGACATTATTGCACGATTGTATATACATATGTACATACATAAATATGTACAATTAGTTTTGCAGTTGCTGTTGTGTACCGACGAAAGAAAACTAAGTTCTAATTACATAAATTGCGTAACTAAAACTTAAAAATCGCCTACCGCCGTCGCCCCTCTTTAATGTTTTTGAGCTTTTAATTTATTTTTGAAATACAAAAGAATTTCACATGCTGATCGCGGCAGCAATCGAACCTCGAACACGCTCAATATCATTGGACTTAGAGTCCGGGACATAGTCCACTCAGCCACTGAACATCTATCGCAGTTGTCGAAAATGGTGAGACATTAGACAAAACGACAAGACGCAATATGCATTCTTAGTTCGTGCCAAAAAAATCAAGAAGAAGCACATGTAATGAAATTTGGTACGCACTAGAAATGCATACCTATACCTATTGCCTACGGTATACTATGATAATCCATGGCCTTATACAGTCAGCTCCTGACTGTAGCGTTTGTATTTTTTTTCTTACAATTTGGATATTTATGATAGAAGTTATTCTGTGTGTATATTTAATATCATGTCTCCCTTTCATTGGCACTGATAAGTAAAGTTATTTCCAAAATCAAAACTGATCTCTATACATAAACCTTAATTTCGCCCAATTGTTCCTATGGCAACAGATGATTTGATGAAATTGTATATGCATATTACATAATTTAATCCGATGTAGTAAATATGGTTGCAATATTATAGTTGCCAACAGCTTGTATGACAAGTCGATTCGACTTATTTACAGCGTGCACCAATAAAAAGTATGTGCTCCAAGTTTGATCAAGATAGCTTTCAAACTGAGAGACTAGTTTGCGTTGCAACAGACGGACGCTCGGACACACGGACATACGGACACGGCTAGATGGGTTCCTCTGTTGGTTCTGAATACTCGACCCCATAGAGATGTTTTTTAAGATGCGTGGCAAATTCCTGGCCAAAATAAATATACCCTCTGCAAGGGCATAAAAAGGTATACAATATAGGTGTATCTGGCATTTTCAGCACGACTATGCCCCGATCCACACCGCCCGTACTGTAAAATCATGGATTAGAGAAGAAAAAGTGAAAGTTCTGGAGTGGCCACCATACTCCCCAGACCTTAATATAATAGAAAACGTATGGGGATGGTTGGCTAGGAAGGTGTACGAGGGTGGTAAACAATATTCCACTAAAGAAGAATTGATCACCGGGATAAAACTCTCATGGTCAATGATTTCCTTGGACTACCTACAAAAACTTTATGAGTCACTTCCCAATGGAATGTGTGAAGTCCTTGTTAACAAAGGAGGGACAACACATTATTAATTAGCTTCTAAAATATTCAAATTAGTATTTAAAATTGTTAAGTTTAACATTTTTTTCGAAATTAACTGAACATACTCATATTATCGTAGGGGGCGCTATCCTGATGACCCAATTTTGATTTACTCATTTATGAATTGTTTTTCTTTATTATTTATATAAAAATCCATTTAAAACCATTTGCATTGAATTTTAACTTTTCATTTTAAAAATTATTGGAATTATCAAGAAAAAAAATTTGCATAGCTCTAGCTTAAGCAGTCTGCCAAATATCTCACATCAAAGAAGCATGTACAGGGGGGCGCTAACCTGATGACGCGCAGTGTATATCTCCTTATCTTGTAAATATATCAATAAACATATCGGATATTGTAGAGCAGGGTCTACAATTGTTCGAGTATGCGTCGGTCTATATACATATATAATATAATTCGTGAATGTGAAAAGTATGGTAATATAAAAGTGATTAGTCATAGTTGTTCTTACACGTACATGATTTGAATTCTTGGATAGAAGCGTCTGACTGTTTTCCATTGCATTGGGTAAAGTGGAAGGCTGCGTGGCTCTTTTACTGGGTTCATAAAATGCTATTACTCAAGTTCTAAAAAATATTAATCAAATCGAACAAAGGGTTGATTATTATAATGTTATTTTAGATGTTATTTTAAAGCCCTTGCAGTATACATATATTTATATATACATACTCAGTAAAACTTACATTTTAATATATGTTGTGAGAGTCCAATTTAAAATCAGAATGATGTATTTATTGATAGCTATTATAACTGCTGGAATATACAACTTTTATCTAAAAATCATTATTTCCAACTAATTGTTCTTATAAAACTGTAGGATATAGGTGTCATACTTCAATGATAGGAATGAAGTATATGTCGATTAATATATAATTTTGATTGCCACTGATAATTTAAGTGATGTCTTTAAACAATATTGGTCATCATACAAAATCCATTATTTGCAAATATATGTTATAATGGTCCGATTTTGAGGAAATTCGATATTCATATTATTTATATTATTTACAAAAATTACGAAAAATCAACTTTGGTTTCGTAATAAAAATCGTTTGATAGGCTTGAATTATAGCTATACGATATATCCGTCCAATACGGGTCATTCCGACTTTATTACATTGTGCTGCAATAAAAAGCATATCAACTTTGAATCCGTGAAGACCAAAGTCACAAAATAAGAATCATTGTTCTTGTACTACAGAACATTATCCCCGTTAGCCAGTGGAGCAGGAGTTAACATATATAGTACTATATTTAATTCAACATAAAAAATGTATTCAATATCTGTGGCCACCCACCATACATTCAATTATATTCTGCGTGTGAACGGCATAATTGAAATGAAGATTGTCCCAAGAGACGCTTCGTTAAAGATAATAATATTGCACGACAATCGTTACAAGTTGCGTATTGTTAAGCGTAAAGCCAAGGTATTTGCAGCGTATAGCGAAACAAATGATTTCCCAGGGAATGTGAGTGAAGAGGGAAGCAGCAATGCCACCAGAGGGTTGTGAACCAGTGAGGTAAATAATGACAAAATTATGTTAGTATTTAGGAAAACAGCAGATTGCTACAAATCTGGCAGATGGACTTATCTTATCCGAGAATGTGTCGGGGGTGTTTGTCTGGTGTTAGCGAATTTACTGTATTATCGGGGTTGTTTCGAATATAACAAAAAACAAATAACACCAGTCATATTCACCTTATGGTGCAATTTACGAAGTGTGCTTTCAACACACACTCATAATATATATAAAGTCGTCTAGATTGGAAACTAAATTATATCGTATAGTATAAAATCGCAAACTTGATCAGCTTATAGTACACAGGAATCTTCATGTCAAATTTGGTAACTCTAGCTTCTATAAAAGCTGAGATCTGTGCGTTCACACAGACAGACGAACAGACGGACAGACAGACAGGCATGGCTCAATCGACCCGGCTTGTGATCCTGAGCAAGAATATATATATTTTATGGGGTCTCCCACGCCTCCTTTTGCCTGTTACATACATTTGCACAAAGTTAGTATACTTTTTTTTTTTTTAAGGAGTGCTAATTTTTAATTAAAGAATATTTATTTAAACACTATATGGTATGACAGTCCCATTTTTTTTTCTTCAAATTATTGAATTTTCGCGGATTATGTATAATCGAATTTCGATTTTTATACCCTTCGACCAGTGGCGGATCTAGGGGGGGCTATGGGGGCTGTAGCCCCCCATAAGCCAAGGAAGAAAAATTGAGATATATCGTAACAAGCGGTTGCTTATCAACAGAAGTGAGTAGAGCTGGAGCAGCAATCGATAGCACAATCAATAGAAAAATGGGCTACAATTTGTGCATATTTCCGATAGCTCATCCCTAGTACTCATATACGAGGTGTGTTCAAAAGTATCACGAATTTTGAATTTTCTCGGGGGAACGTATAATCGAATTTCGATTTTTTTGTTTTGTTATGTTGGTACACTCTTCCCGAACATCTGTATCATGTTTCAAGTGTGTAGCATTTTTTGTTTGGTTATGAGAGGCGTAAAGGATATAAGTGTTTTGCGTGCTCGCCGATTTTTGCTTTTTTCGGTCTTGGCTCACATGGGCTCTTCCATTGGGACAACTGGGCTTTGGTTTCGATACCATAACCATATACCCATGATTCGTCACCAGTTATAACCCTTTTGAGTAAATCTGGGTCATTTAACAGCTCTTGACCGATGCTCATCCGACGGTTCTTTTGGTCAAAATTTAGCAATTTTGGAACAAACTTCGCTGACACATGTCTCATGCCCAAAACGATAGAACAAATTTCATGGCACGAGCCAAGCGATATACCGACATCTTCAGCAACTTCTCTGATAGTGATTCGACGATTTTCCAAACCAAATTTCTTCACTGCTTGAAGGTTTTCATCAGTTGTTGACGTGCTTGGGCGTCCAGAGCCAGGCTCGTCATTGGCATCTTCTCAACTATCTTAGAAGAGTTTGTACCACTTGTAAACATATTTTTTACTAAGAACAGTTTCACCGTATGCCACTGTCAAAATTTCAAGTGTTTCGGAGCACTTTATTTTAATTTTTTTTTGCAAATCCTTTGATCCATATTTTTCGATAGCTAAAAATCGGCGAGCACGCAAAACACTTATAATCTTTACTCCTCTCACAACCAAACAAAAAATGCTATACACTTGAAACTTGGTACAGATGTTCGGGAAGAGTGTACCAACATAGCAAAACAACAAAATCGAAATTTGATTATACCTAACCCGCGAAAATTCAAAATTCGCTATACTTTTTGAACACACCTGGTAATATTGTGTAAATAGCGGTTTGAAAAGCGGTAACAAAAGTTTAAATCGAAGTTTCGTCATCATATATGGATGGACATCAGAAAAATTTTAGGGAAAAGCCCCCCCCCCATAGCAAATCCTAGATCCGCCACTGCCTTCGACCATTGAAAATGGTCAAAAAAGTGTATACTAACTTTGTGCAAATGTAACAGGCAGAAGGAGGCGTGGGAGACCCCATAAAGTATATATATTCTTACTCAGTATCACAAGCCGAGTTGATTGACCCATGTCTGTCTGTCTGTCTGTCCGTCTGTCTGTCTATCTGTGTGAACGCACAGATCTCAGCTATTATAACAGCTAGAGTTACCAAATTTAGCAGGAAGACTCCTGTGTACTATAAGCTGATCAAGTTTATTTCAAATGTTAGGTTTTTTGAACTCAATTTGTAAGCGCTGTATAAAAGCTACAACTTTCTGACTTTAACATATACTAAGCTGAATGAATTATCTACGTATTCTCCAAATTACAATCCGATCGGACAACAATCGCAGTTATTTAAGGTATGAGTATAAAACCAAATGCTTCTGTCAGCTAACAAGAGAGGCGGGGAGCACGAAGCGTGAGCGCCATCTGTTGCGAATAATTGTAAAGCATGTACATATGCATACTATGTGTATGAATTCAACAAATTAAACAAAACGGGAACATAGGTCGAAGGGTATCCCACTGTCGCGTGCTGCACGACTGTTGCTTTTCTTACTGGTTTGCAATTGCGGCCGTAATAATATCGTATTATTTGGTTGAAAATTGATAAAATAAAATGTTCAGGTGTAATTTAATTTGTTAAATTTATATACATATTCAAATGTACAAAACATGCTTTTAATTTATTCTCGACAGTTATAACTTCTGCGAGTCTGCCTCCTTTGTTAATTGACAAAAAACTTGGTGTTATGTTGATAATTTCCTTAATATTTTCTGTGTTAATTGTGTGTTTGTTATACGTCGTTGCACTATGGGTAAAAAGTCTGAAATTTCGGCATAAACTCCAATTTAAAAGATATTGACTTCAAAGCTTACAAATATATTTTTAATAATAAAATAAAATTTTAATTTTTGTTATATTTGTAATTTGGCCACGCCTCTTCGCACAGTGGGCCAAAATCAATTGGTAATTAAATATTAATGAAAAATAAAAATAAAAAAATTGTTACTCAGCTATACAACAATAAAAAAAATACGTTGCTTCAGTAATATATTTTCCAAAACAGAATATTTTAAATTTTTGGGAATCACCAACGCGTTGGTGATGTTGAATAAGAATATACATACGAGGGCTGCCGTATATATTTCTGGCCTAATAATGAAAATACGAATATTTATCAACGAAAATGGTTTTATTGTTTTTCAACATATTCCCCATCAACATTTATACACTTTTGCATGTGCTCAAACCAATTTTCGAAGCACTTTTTCCACTCCGATTGAGACACCTCCAAAACATGGTTTTTGAATGCTTTAACAGCATCTTCTGGCGACGAAAATCGTTGACCACGCATAATTTTCTTGATGTTTGGGAATAAAAAGAAGTCATTGGGTTCCAAGTGAGGGCTGTACGGCGGATGACCCATCAATTCGACATTTTGGACGGTCAAAAAGGAGCTGGTTTGAGCCAATGTGTGAGAGCTCACATTGTCATGGTGCACAAGGATTCGTCTTCTCTTGTTCGTTTTTCGAATTTCTCCGAAGACTTCAGGCAAACAAATGGTGGTATACCACTCAGAATTGACCGTCCTACGTTGTTCAAGCGGAACAGTCGCCACATGACCAGTTTTGCCGAAGAAACTGGCGACCATTTGCTTCGAAGTGCTTCTGCCACGAACAACTTTCGTTGGATTTGGCTCCTCTTGGAAGATCCACACGGTCGATTGCTTAGATCCATGATTCGTCACCTGTTACGATCATGTAAACGTCTTTTGAAGCACCGCGATCGTATTTTTTCAGCATTTCTTTACACCAATCCACACGAGCGTTTTTTTGAGCGATTGTAAAATTGTGCGGGATCCAACGAGAACAAACCTTTTTTACGGCCAGGTGCAATATCGAATGTATGCTGGTGGGAGAATTGCATAGGCTTGCCTCTATCTGCATTATCAGTTCACGTACGGCATCGATGTTTTCTGGCACAACGGCTGTTTTTGGAGGACCTCACGGAATTCGTCCTTGAGCGAGCGTCGGCCACGATTGAATTTGTTGTACCAGCTTTTCACAGTGCTATAGGATGGTGCTTTATAGCCATACAAAAATTTGAGTTCATCGATGCACTCTTGTCGTGATAATCCACGTCGAAAGTTGTGAAAAATTATCCCACGAAAATGTTCACGAGTTAATTCCATTTTTTGGCCGAGATTAATTCCCAGTAAATAAAACAATTCACGATTAAATGACAAGAGTTCTGAGTGATGTTATGTTAAAAAATGTCAAACTTTCCAATGGAAATGTCAGATTGAACCTGTCAGTACTTAGTGTTGCTTAGGCCAGAAATATATACGGCAGCCCTCGTATATACTTTTTGGGGTCTGCCACGCCACCTTCTTTTGCCTGTTATATAACATACATTTGTTATAAGTATGTTTATCTCGTAGCAGAGTAGAATGAGTAGAATCTTTCTTCTCTATTTGAGAAATCAGTTGGACGTTGATAGCTATACTGATTAAGAATATATATAGTTTGTGGGATCTACTTGAAACTTGCATATATGCTAACCAAAGTAACTAAATCGGGGTATATTAATTGACAGCACACCCGACGGCATGGAGAAGCTGAAGTGGCTGGACGATTACGGGGTGTAAGCTGCTCCGAGAATGAAAGTGGAAGCTTTGAGAACAAAAAGCCGAAAGCTTTGAGAACACGGGCGAATTCTATACCTTTTAAGAAATAAAAATAATATTTTAAAATTTACTATATATTTTATGTATATCTAGCAAATATGGGAACAATCGTAGGATTATCATATCATTCTTCTTAAAGAAAATATTGTATGCTACTATATAGAAGATCTGCAGAATGCGATATTTTCGTCTTATTAAAGCCACAATTGCAATATATTTTAATAAATACTAATAAGTTCGTTTATAATTTATTTATTTAATGTGTGATATATTAAAAAAAATTAGAAAAATCGTATATATATAAATACTTCAGATCATTTAAAGCCAATTATCCTCATATTATTTATCGCGCTCTCCATTCTTATGGAAATTAAAATTTTGTGCGAAGTGAAAAAGTATACAACAGGCAGAAGAAGGTGTCTTTAACCTATATATGTTTTCTCTTTTTTGAATACTTGGCTACAGAAAACTGGACAGATCCTATAATTTAAATTTAGATTAAGATACTTCAATTAAAATTTTCTAGTGCCTCTTGAAATAGCTTAGCTGTGCCCTCACAGACAGGCGAATAAAGCTAAATTGAGTCAAAGGACATATTCCCCAAATATGCCCAAAAGTCATCTATTTTTTCTGTTTATTTTCAACAGTAAACGTTTCCGAGGGGAGTTTCGATAAGTGGGCTTTTGAAATTGAAAAGATTACGATTGCAACACAGTAGTAAGGAAGTAAGGTGGTAAGGTGGTGGGGATTGAAAGCATATGCCCTCGTTTATAAGGGAACGGAACGAAAAAGGCAAAGAGAGAAGCAGCAAGCCAGTGTTTCCAGTCGAAAATACCCACTGATGAGTTGGCAATAATTCGGTTGAGTGGACTCTGTCAACAGGCAAATAATAGGTGTTCCATTTAAGGGCGGGTAATCATTATTACACACTCATGGCGAATGGTCTTTTGTTTACTTAGACTCCACCAACAACATCATGCATATTTAATTGGGTTAAATTACGCTACGATTAACATTTGCTGAATTGCGTTTACTTTGTCTAATTACTTTACTTTGTCTATTATTTAAAGGTGCTACAGGCACAAAAAACGCTTACAAACACAATCAAGTGATTGTTGTCTTGGCAAAGAGGCATTTAACAACGAACTAGCTTTAAAACTCTTAAAAAATTGGCACTTCTGATTGCTGAGGCCTTTGCAGAAATATGTTATGTGTAACATGTTATTTAATAACTGTTTATATAAAATAATAATGAGTTTCTCTTGAATAGCTGTCAGTGCATTTAAGAGGGAAATATAAGTGAGAAGGTACAATCAATTGTATATCATCGATGAGCTCATCGATCAATTATATTGATGATAATTCATTCTCTGTTGATCATGATTAAATTGGTATTTTATATTGAAAAGCCCAGAGGTTTTCAGCTCATGTCTTACAAAGGTTTTGGCAACCCGAAAATAAATGTAGGTACCAGCGGTGTAAATATCTATTGGAATCTATACATTTATCTCATGGGTGTCTCATGGTTGCGAATAGGTTAAGCACAATCGGATAAGACGGAGTTTTTAGGGAATGAAGTGATTTTAATGTTTTTTTCTCCCATTATTGCAAGATAGTTTTGGCTTGATTTCGTGAATAATGATTGATGATTGATCACAATATCGGTAGCGATCCGTATTCAATGTTTTTCCAGACCTACACAAATTTAAAGATCTGTAATAAACAGGAGAAGTTGCGGCAGACCCCATGAGCTATAAATATTCTTGATGAACCACAAATCAAGTAATGTTCGCCTGCATGAAATTTGGCATAATGAATTCTGCATACCTTATCTTAATAAGTCGGTAATTTCACCAATCCGATTGGACTAATTATTATTACTATAATTATTATTATTATAATTATTATTATTATTATTATTATTATTAGTATTATTACTTCTTTTTTTATAATTATGTGAAGTAGACTTTCTTCTTGAGAAGAGTATCTTCTTGTGCGAAGGGTATTTTATTGTCCGGCGAGCACATATACATATATATTAATTCCTACAAACGGTGTATTTGTTAACCTTGGATTTAAAAGAACACTTCATTCTTGTGACACTATAGCATGAGTGCGATTCCGAATTTGGTAACTACAAAGATAGCGGGACACTTCAAAGAAATCTTGCGCCACGGAATATCCATGAAGACTGAAGAGAAAGCCTCTTTTAACATATGAGTATCAGAGACTTCCAAATTCCACCATGGGAATCTCCAATGAATAATTACCACATGCCCAGACAGATTGAACCAATAAGAACGGGCGCAAGCACGTGCCACGAGGTGAGTTCTGTTTATCCTATACTTGCCTGCCAATTGGAATGTGTATTTGACTGGGAGGCGTGATCCAAATTGGAACATGCTTTCAATACGCATGCGTCTCTTTCCATAAGACACCCCTTAAACAAAATTCCTGAACTCACCCTTGGTAATAGGTCTCGTCTCCTACACCTCCCACATCCGTAGTAAACGAAGCACGTTTTTGTATTTTGAATTCAACGAACTGTGAATATTGCTTTTAATTAAATTAACTTTTCCAGCAAAATTGTGGCATGAAATTAAATTAAGCCCATAGGCTAGGAATGAAAGGGCGACAGTAAACACCAGGTAAATATCCACATAGACGGTTAATCCGATTTCCTATTTCACTGTAAATAGCTTGTAGCACTTGTGTAACAGTCCGATCTTATAGATTATTGCCTTTTTGCAGTCTCATATAGCCAGCCTCGACCTAACGCTCGCCCCACCAGTTCTTTAGGATCCAGAAAATCCTTCTCAAAACCCACAACTAGCATTGCGTCATTCACAAATGTGGAAGTGTAGGCGACGTCATCGTAAATACATACCTTTATAAATAAATAATAAATGATAGAATGATTATGCTTTAATATCTCACAGATTCGTATTATTATTATCATTATTATTATTATTTGTTGTGGGGAAGGTGTACTTCCACCTTGTGATCTACTCTAGGGGGTACAAAAGCTATAGTATAGTAGAATTACTATAAGGAAGTCTATAGCTTTGGACTGGTCGGCCTTTTCTCGTTAACCACGAGAAGGAGCTTGCTTATCTATACACTTCATTCAGAGTCAATGCAGAGCATACTGTAAGTATGTGATTTGGTCTCTCAGGCTCTAACTCACAGGATCTGTAGAACTCACGAACTGACTTTTAGCCTACTTGGACCTGTAAATAGCGTTGTAAGGAATCTCACTGGGTTCTTACTAGAGATGGGCGCGGGCCGGCCTGGCGCCTAAAACCAGCTACCGGGTCTTTTAACGTCGGGCCCCGGGCCTAGGGGTAAAAGCCCGGAAGGCCCGGCGTGCTTGAAAGCAAAAAATATATTGATGATTTATTCGATATCGTTTTTAATCGAGTCTGGTTCGGGCCGGGCCCCCTTTAAAAAAGTTCCAGGCCAGGCCGGCCCTCATAAAAGTTCCGGTCCGTGCCGGGCCTCAGCTTTATTATGTTTTGACATCTCTTGAGGCTGTGGCAGCCTAAGAGTGCCGCAAGTCTGATGTTCGTTACCATTCTAGTGTGGTGATCTTCGTTTCTTCTCTTAGGCACTATCTGATAGTGCCTCTGGCTATGCCACAAAAAGGCTGTGGCCCTACATTGCACACTCTGGCTCTCGCTTCTCATTGCCTGGTATACTGTTGTGTCCCGGTATCCCGGTAGAGTGAGAGTTTTCAATTTTTTTAACGTCGGTAACTAGTTTCGACTTAGATATAGATTACATTCATTTAAAATCGGACAATATCCCAAAGTTTTAAACATTTTTGATAACGATACGTTGATGTCTAAATAAATCTTGTGATCTATATTCCACTTACCTATACAAATAAAATGTTTTTGGGGTGGCATTTATCAATACGGCAACTGGTCCGATGTGAGCTACAGCTGCTAGAATTGAAGATTCATCTCTAACCGGACGAATTGACCATGAGGTCACGTTGACCACAGCTTGTTCCTTTACGAAATGGCAATTTCCTTTCTGGGAGAAGACATTACAAATCTCCACAAACATTAGCTATCATTGATTATTTTTGAGACATATTTATATTCCATTTGATCGCATTAGACCATCGGTTTCTTTTAGATAATTTAAGGTATTCCGAAGGGAACCACCTGTACAGCTGTGATTGCCATAGGGTATACTACTACCGCTTGAAGACCTGCCCTTCTATGCTCTGTGCTATGCTGAAGGCATAACATAACATAACATAAAAGAAGGCATTACAAACCTCTTCTTACGCCAGTCAAGGCTATTGGGCACATTATCCATCAACGTGGATCCGACTATATCGGCCATGTTATCTAAGTTGGCGTTCGCTTCGTTACGCTGTAGACGGAGATAGCTCTTGAGATACGAATCAGTGTTCTGAAATAAAGTAATTGAATTATGTTATTGAATTTCCTGGGAAACCATATCTGCCATCTGATTAGGTGCTAGTCGAAAGCTACTTCTCCCAATTTCGAATTCCTTACTGTGTGCGTCGATAATTTTCTGGTTTTCTTCATAAGCCTCAAACTACGATTCTCATCGAAAGCCCGTATGTAGCTTTTGTTGTATATAACCTGAAATACCAGTTGAGAATATATAACACATTGTATTTAAAAAATAATATTAAGCCAGATAACCTTAAAGTTGTAAAACTCTTCATTCCTCAAAAGTCGACATTGCACTATGAGAAAAAAGTCGATTTTTTTGGCATTTTTACAATTTTAAAGTTGTTGCAAATTTAAAATAATATTTAATATTTTGTTTAACCACATTTCAAACTACTTAAAAAATATTTTTGTTTTCTTTATAAGCCTCAAAACTACGTTTCTCATCGAAAGCCCGTATGTAGCTTATGTTGTATATAACCTGAAATACCAGTTTAGAATATATAACACATTGTATTTAAAAAATAATATTAAGCCAGATAACCTTAAAGTTGTAAAACTCTTCATTCCTCAAAAGTCGACATTGCACTATTAGAAAAAAGTCGATTTTTTTGGCATTTTTACAATTTTAAAGTTGTTGCAAATTTAAAAAAATATTTAATATTTTCTGGTTTTCTTCATAAGCCTCAAACTACGATTCTCATCGAAAGCCCGTATGTAGCTTTTGTTGTATATAACCTGAAATACCAGTTGAGAATATATAACACATTGTATTTAAAAAATAATATTAAGCCAGATAACCTTAAAGTTGTAAAACTCTTCATTCCTCAAAAGTCGACATTGCACTATTAGAAAAAAGTCGATTTTTTTGGCATTTTTACAATTTTAAAGTTGTTGCAAATTTAAAAAAAATATTTAATATTTTGTTTAACCACATTTCAAACTACTTAAAAAATATTTTTGTTGATTTTTACCGCCTTCAGCAACAGTTCAATTGTCGATTAAAGTTGCCTAAATTGATCTAGTTATTTGCTTTAAGTTTGTGCTTAAAAATCTTTTATTACTTCAAAGGCGATATTCTGACAAGCCGTGCCAATAAAAATAAATTTTTAAAATGGAAAAAAACAATTATGATGTTTTGCTGATATATTTGTTAGACTTTAAGTAAGTGTTGAAATTGTAATTTGTGTGGTCTGTAACTTTAGTTGAGTCGAGTTGAGACGAAAGTTAAAAATGAGAAGTTGTTAAATAAACTATTCACAATTGACATCCATTTAAGTTTAAGTTTACAATTGCTTGCGTACCACATATCGATATATTAAATTTACTAGAAATAAAATGCAAGAGAAATGTTGTAAATCGATAGAGTTACGCGAATGCAGGACCGCAACTCGAGCAAAAGAATAGCAATAATTTATTGTTTTTAGGCCATGGATTTTAAAAAAATTCATGGTCTATTGTGTTTTTCGGAACGGAAATGTGCGTAATAGGCAGAAGGAGGCATCTCCGACCCCATAAACTATATATATTCTGAATCAGTATCAGTAGCCGAGTCATGTCATGAGCCATGTCTGTCTGTCCGTCTGTCTGTCTGATGACAAATACCTTGCCACGGGCGTTATGTGAAAATTTCATTAAAATCATAACAGAATTGGTTCACAATGCAGCTTTGCCGATGGGCCAAGGAGTGAGGCAATGGCCGAGTGGTTAGAGTGGCGGACGGCTGGGAATGAATTCGTGTGTTCAACTCCCGGTTGAGGCGGGTGCGAATTTTCATTTATTAATTATTTCTTATTTTGTTTATTTATTTTATTCTAAAAACCAAAACAAAAGTTACAGTCAATCAAATTAAATTATTTGATTAAACTTCAATAAAAATAAAAAAAATGTTCATTACTTTGTTTTCATATGAAAGACAATCAAATTAAAATAGCTATAAATAATATTAATTATTTATAATTAAAGTTAAGTATTTTTATATTATTTAGCACGCATAAAAAAAACGCGAACTAATGCGTTATTCAATGATGTCACGCTTTCCGTATTTTGTCAGTTATGACTTTGCAAGTTCAGTAAGATTCCAATTGGATGTTTCTTATTTTGTTTTGCTCTCAATATTTTGCAATTAGAATGCTAGAAAATACCAGAGATAGATCATAAGCCCTTGTAAAGTTATGAATGTGCGAGTGGGACGCCCATACATACATGTCTGCATATCCACATGTATGTATTGGCGTCCCACTTCAACACACATTATTGCACGATTGTATACATACATAAATATGTACAATTAGTTTTGCAGTTGCTGTTGTGTACCGACGAAAGAAAACTAAGTTCTAATTACATACATTGCGTAACTAAAACTTAAAAATCGCCTACCGCCGTTGCCCCTCTTTAATGTTTTTGAGCTTTTAATTTATTTTAAAAAAATTATGAAAGAATTTCACATGCTGATCGCGGCAGCAATCGAACCTCGAACACGCTCAATATCATTGGACTTAGAGTCCGGGACATAGTCCACTCAGCCACTGAAAATGTATCGCAGTTGTCGAAAATGGTGAGACATTAGACAAAACGACAAGACGCAATATGCATTCTTAGTTCGTGCCAAAAAAATCAAGAAGAAGCACATGTAATGAAATTTGGTACGCGCTAGAAATGCATACCTACGAGTATACCTATTGCCTACGGTATACTATTATAATCCATGGCCTTATACAGTCAGCTCCTGACTGTAGCGTTTGTATTTTTATATTTATTACCGTAAATATAAAGCGGACGTGGACTAAATAAAATCGAAATTCAGTCATACTTTTAGTAATACACCACGAAAATTTCAAGTCTTTATCTTTAAAATTGGAGTTGATGCCGAAAAAAACGATGCCACTGTGCATTGTGCACGGCAAGGCAAATGATAAATTACACAGGCCCACAAAAAAAAAAAAGTTTCATGATCTCGGTAAGCGGCATATGCAATTATATGTATTTTGGGTCTCTGAATCCGAATCCGAGGTCAGAATTTCGCCATCACGTCTGGACTTCGACATAACCTCACAAAACTGAAAAACCTTAAAATATCCCCCATAAGATATAGAATCGTAATCTAGGCATGCGATATATGTTTTAACATGTATTTTGTCCTTCTAAGTCCGAATACGAAGTAAAAATTAACATAGCACGTCTGAGTTTCGACTTAACCTCAAAAAACTCAAAAAATTGTTGACGCCCCAAAAAATAATGGGGGGTCATGATCGGGACATGCGATATATGTTTCTATATGTTTTTCGACCTTCCGAATCCGAATCCGAATCACGTCAGAATTTTAACCTAACCTAAAATTTTTTTTAAAAACTTCCAAAATTTTTGACTTTTTTTAATATTGGATTAGGGTGTATTCAAATTTAATATAAAATTAGCTTTCTTTTTGAATATACCCCCTTTTGAGCATTATTTTATCAGTATTCGGAATAGGTTCATATGAGTACTGATTTATTACTTCAAAACTGTATTTCAACTTATAAAAAACATAAACTAATTACGTAATTCTACATATTAGCATAAATGCAGTAATAAATTATCAAAAAAATTTAAAATTTTGGAAATTTTTCAAAATTTTTCAAATTTTTTTCGAGTTTTTTGAGTTTAAGTCGAAACTTACACGTGCTACGTAAATTTTGACTTCGGATTTGGACTTAGAAGGACAAAATACATGATAAAATATAAATCGCATGCTCAGATAAGGATTCTATATCTTTTGGGGGGATATTTTAAGGTTTTTCAGTTTTGTGAGGTTATGTCGAAGTCCAGACGTGATGGCGAAATTCTGACCTCGGATTCGGATTCAACGACCCAAAATACATATAACTGCATATGCCGCTTACCCAGATCATGAAACTTTTTTTCTTTTGTGTGCCTGTGTTATTAATGATGTGATATGATATCATATACATATGGTACATACATATATTGCAGTGGTTCAACCAATTTAATTGCCATTCAGCATATTTTTATACCCTTGCAGAGGGTATACTCATTTTGGACAAACAAAACAAAATACATGTAAGGTTATTATTAAAGTAAGTTTATTATAATGGTTCAAATCAATTCAGTAAGGGTAATTAATACAAAATAATGGCGTTACAACTTTAGTGTTCTTCAACTTAATATTTGGCAACTTTTACAACTTAATAGCGGCTTAATTTCTGCACGATCAACTGTGTACTTTTGCGCGAGACGACCGACTACGACTCTCTTTCGCTTCTCTCTTCTGGCAACGCTCTTCGGTTCGCAGGCATGCCAACTGTCCTCTGTTGGTGGGGTTGCCAACTTGCATCAAAGTATACCATCTTACATTCGGCCCTCCTGATCTTCCTCATCCGTCCCGGATGACAAAATATCCTCGTTCTCGGCTACATATTTCCACAATCAAATATCTCCCTTCCGCCTTTTTGTCTTTTGAATTTCGCGGCTATGTACAAAGCGCTACAGAGCTCGTATCTGGCAACACTATACATAATTTGAAAGGTCTTGACATAACCTACAAAACGACGCTACGCATGGTTAGTTTGGATATTTCGTTCAACAGTTATAGACGTGTAAACATGGAGTTCACTAACGCCGAAATTCGCGCTATTTTAAAGTTTTCCTTCGTTAAAGGCAAATCCGCTAGAGAAACGTTCCGTGAGATTAATGGTGTTTTGGGGGATGGTACTCTATCACTTCGAACCGCGGAGGAATGGTTTCGACGATTCAGAGCCGGTGAAAACGACACCATGGATAAGCCAGCCGGCGGAAGACCTGTGACGACAAATACCGATCAAATCATGGAATACATCGAGTTAAACCGGCATGTGGCATCTCGTGACATCGCCCAGGAGATGGGAGTTAGTCACCAAACCATTTTAAACCATCTGCAGAAGGCTGGATACAAAAAAAAGCTTGATGTTTGGGTGCCGCATGATTTGACGCAAAAAAACCTTCTGGACCGAATCAACGCCTGCGATATGCTGCTGAAACGGAACGAACTCGACCCATTCTTGAAGCGGATGGTGACAGGCGACGAAAAATGGATCACATACGACAATATCAAGCGAAAACGGTCGTGGTCGAAGGCCGGTGAATCGTCCCAAACAGTGGCCAAGCCGGGATTGACCGCCAGGAAGGTTTTGCTGTGTGTTTGGTGGGATTGGAAGGGAATCATCCACTATGAGCTGCTCCCATATGGCCAGACGCTTAATTCTACCATCTACTGCGAACAACTGGACCGCTTGAAGCAGGCGATCGACCAGAAGCGTCCAGAATTGGCCAACAGGAAGGGTGTAGTGTTCCACCAGGACAACGCCAGACCACACACTTCGTTGATGACTCGTCAGAAGCTACGGGAGCTCGGATGGGAGGTTTTATCGCATCCACCATATAGCCCGGACATAGCGCCAAGTGATTACCACCTGTTCCTGTCCATGGCGAATGCCCTTGGTGGTGTAAAGTTGAACTCAAAAGAGGCATGTGAAAAGTGGCTGTCCGAGTTCTTCGCAAATAAGGAGGGGGGCTTCTACGAGGGAGGTATTATGAAGTTGCCGTCTAGATGGAAACAGATTATCGAACAAAACGGCGCATATTTGAACTAAATCCGATCACTGTATCACTTTTTATAAAGCATTGAATAAAGAGCAAAAAAGCGGAAGGGAGATATTTGACACCCTAATATTATCGCAGCTTGTTGCAGTAATATTTGGTCCCTCGGTGTTTACTGATGCCTTCTTCACATCATAGTGACCGTTTCTCTTGACCTTTATGACAGCATATGGACCAAGATATTCGCTACCCAGTTTTCGGCCTGCAACAAATTAAGTTCGCTTTATAGCGACCAAATCGCCCAACTTGTAGATCTGCTCCGTACGACGCTTCTTGTCGTAGTGCATCTTGTAATTCTTCTGTGCCTCTTCAATATTATGTTTTGCTTCTATGCGCAGCTGCTGTCGCTCTTCGTTGAACTTCTCCACCAACTCCTGCTGCAGCATGTCTAGCAAACGATCGTCCACCTTCGTACACATCTTCGTCCCAAACATTATCTCAAACGGCGTAGACAGCGTTGTCGAATGTACATGCGAGTTAATTGCCATCTGTACACGTGAAACATACCTGTACCACTTAGCAGGTTCGTCTGAAGACAGCTTCGCAAGAATGTCAATTATGCAGCGATTGACCCTCTCGACTTGACCGTTGCCTCTTGCAACTCCGGTTGTTGTGCAAATCTGCTCCACCATGTTGACCTCCAGAAACTCTTTGTAAGCGTTTGATGTAAACGCCGATCCTCTATCGCTTACTATACGGGCAGGAAATCCGAATACGCTTGCCCATTCTTTTAGCTTCTTCACAACTTCATCTTGGCCTGTCGACTTCACAGGATACAGCCACACAAATTTGGAGAATCCATCGACCACTGCAAAGATGTACTTGTACATCTTAGAAGTCATATCCATCGGTCCAAGATGGTCTACATGCAGCGTTTGCAGGGGAACATCACCTTTTCCTATACAGTGTAAATGTCCTTCTTGTTTGCCCAATTTTTTGCTGTGTATTATACAAACAATACAATTAGAAATATACTTAGAAACTTTTCCCTCCAAATGCGAGATAAAGTATTGCTGCTTTATGTTATGCATTGTTTTACGTGCGGCGAAGTGACCAGAGTCTTGAGCGTTTTTAATGACATCACGCTCCATAATCTTGGGGACAACTAGAAGTTCGCAACCATCAACTTCTTTGAAGAGTAGTCCACCCTTCATCTTAAAATTCTCATAAGGCCCATTCTGAAGCAACTGCAATACTGCTTTAACGTTATCGTCTTCTTGCTGCGCTTTTCGCAATCGAGCTGACAACTCAGTTGTGATCATTAGAACATCCTGTGGGTAACGACTAAGATGATCGACGTGCTTCATCCTCGCTCCTGCACGATGTTCCATATCTGGTGTGAAGCTTTTTATGTAGAGTACCCATTCCTCCACATCGCGCGGTATTTCGTCTTTACTTGTCGTCTGCTTAAATGCTGCGCAATCTGTTACCAATTTGAATCGAGTTCCCAACAAAAAATGGCGGAATTTCTTAAGCGCAAGGTATGCAGCCTTGATCTCCAATATATAACTGTGTTTTTTGGCCTCGGTTTCACTCGTCTTTTTTGCTCCAGAAATACACGGGATGCATATGTCCTTCAAAGCACTGCAGCAGCACAGCTCCTAGTCCGTCTTTGGAAGCGTCGGTATGTAGCTCTGTCTTTGCCTCCCTAGAGTATATGTGCAATACTGGCTCACTTGTTAATATATCCTTTAATCTTTCGATTGAGTTCTTTTCAGCTTCACCAATTATAAATACAGCGTTCTTCCTCAACAAATTCGTTAACGGGCGCGCTATCTCTGCATAACGCGGAATAAATTTTCGAAAAAATCCAGTCAAACCCAAAAACGATTGGACGCCTTTTTATATCCTTAGGATAAGCAAATCGTTTTACAGCTGATGTTTTGTCTGCTCCAGGCCAAACTCGTCCGTTTGCCACTGTATGACCAAGGAAGTTTATACTCTGCTGTAGGAAACTGCATTTTTTCCATTTTATCCTTAAGCCATACCTGGCTGCTGTTTCCAAAACTTGTCTGCTCTTCTGCATGCATACGTCTGCAGACTCTGCGAAAATAACAATGTCGTCCATATAAAGCTGCATTACTTCTTCATTAATAAGTTTTTGAAAAACATGGTTGACATATCTGATGAACGCAGCTGGCGAATTCTTAAATCCATAAGGAGCCCTGTTAAATTCAAAAAGTCCTTCTCGTGTGATGAAAGCCGTTAGGTACTTGCTCTTTTCTTCAATGGGTACGTGAAAGAAACCATTTTCTAAATCCATAATAGTGAAAAATTTCGCTGCTTGCAGTTTGTCAAGAACATCCTCAATAAGTGGCACAGGAAACAAATCCTGAAGTACCATGCTGTTCAGCTTACGTTAATCGACGCATACCCTCAATGTTTGATCCTTCTTTTTGACCACGACCACTCGACTTGCTACGTTGGAAAATGATTCGCGTACAATTCCCATCTGCAACCATTCATTGACCTGATTCTTTACAGCTTCTGCTTCGTTCGGTGACAGACGACTGGGTGCTTGTCGAAACGGCACTATGTTACCATCTGGAACAATATTTAGAATAATTGGACATTGCGCATGATCCGCCTCTTGCAACTGAAATGCATCTTCAATCATGTCCTTCACTTCCTTCTGGTAATTTTTTGGCGCTGTAATGTTGTTATATTCTTCAAAAACGCTGTAAACATCCATTCATCCTTCCTTATAAAGTCGTAACCAAGTATCGCATTGCAGTCCATCTTGCAGTTTGACACAACCAAGAATTTCTGCTTCGTACGCAGCGTGTCGATTTCCACTTCGGCGTTGAAATATCCAATTGGCTTTGTGCTGGCGTTGCTGGTGGTTTTCGTTCCTTTGATGATTATCGTTTATCGGATAATTATCGTTTCTGTGAACTAGCTCATATGTTTCGTTTTGCATCGATACATGGCAAATTTGAATTCGCTTTTGATCTGCAATCCGTTGACAATGTGGCGAATTACTGCCGTCTCTTCTACTTCCCCCATACTTGCAACTTTTTTCATGTTCAGCATGTACTCCGTTTTTTTCTTTTTGCGATCTTTCAGCTGTTGATGAATATCAGCACTGTTCCAGCTGCATCGGAATTCATCAATTAATTTATGTTTCAACTCATTATAATTGTTTATATATTCCGATTCTAAAAAGAGTTTTGCGGTGCCACACATTCTACCTCTAGCTTGCACGTATGTATTTCTGTTTTTCGTTTAGCTCATAGGCTTCGGCATTGTGTTCAAAAATTTCGAACCACTTGACCGCTTTCGTCTATATATTGATTCTCATTTCTTGTACTGCTCATTCTTTCTTCTAACGCGTGTGCACTTCTCGTTTTTGGCATTTCTCGCGTTCGCTTTTCTGTATATGCGTATTTAAATTTTTGACGTTCAGCAACGGTAAAACCACAATTTGACTGCGACTGTTCAGACAAGAAAAATGCTTTGTTTTTCACAACTGTTCAACTCAATAATCAAGAGTTCACTATCATAGAAATGTTCAACTTTATCCACTTTTCAACGTATTGTATTAACCGATATGAATCCGAAACCGGCACGAGCCCCCAAATGTAAGGTTATTATTAAAGTAAGTTTATTATAATGGTTCAAATCAATTCAGTAAGGGTAATTAATACAAAATAATGGCGTTACAACTTTAGTGTTCTTCAACTTAATATTTGTCAACTGTTACAACTTAATAGCGGCTTAATTTCTGCACGATCAACTGTGTACTTTTGCGCGAGACGACCGACTACGACTCTCTTTCGCTTCTCTCTTCTGGCAACGCTCTTCGGTTCGCAGGCATGCCAACTGTCCTCTATTGGTGGGGTTGCCAACTTGCATCAAAGTATACCATCTTACATACATATAAAATTCATCAAAATCAGACCACTATAAAATATACCTGCCATTGCACATTGGGCCAGCGAGCCGATTTTTCGACGAAAATTAAAGTTTTAAAGCTAGGTTCTTGAAATTTCGTACATATGATAGTGTCGATGCATATAAAAACATATCCAAGTTTCAGACCGATCTGACCTCGCCTTCCCTAGCCGCCCATATGAGATAGGTTTCCTCTTATTCTTAATTGTACGGTAAATAATAATGCTAGCACTCGTTATTAAATTCAGCAAATGTTTTTTATTAATTTTTTTTAACACATAACCTTAATATTAATAACTAAAAGATAACAATGCATTCAAAATGACTATAAATAAGTATTTTAAATTTAAAAATGTTCATAAAAGTCGTGTTCTACATCAATATCTATTGAAAACGGATTTTCAGAGTCAGAATCTGAATCACTATCACTATTAGCATCAAAATCGGGAACATTGTTTTTATTATTCATGTTAACAAAATTTAGCAAGTTTGGTGATTTCAAAATCTCGATTACGTCTGCTGGTAGGGGTAGTTTATTTTGCTGGCCCAATCTTTTTGTTAGATAGATGCTCGACACAAGAGGATCAGAGGAATCCATTGCTCTGTCGCAAAAAGCGAGTCGTCAGAAAGCAATAAATCACATCCAAAAAAGTGTTGCTTATAGCTGCTTTGTCCGGTTGTTCCGTCAAATCCATAGCTTACAATAAGGGTCAGACTTAAAGTATTGCCAAGCTGCTCAAATAAATCTTCTTGCATTTGAATTACACGGCAACTAGTGTGGTCTAAAAGACTTTGCAGCGGGACTTCAGCAACTGACTCGGTTACATTAATATCAAAAGTTCTACATTTTAACTTCGCTTCTCTCACTTTGTTGTAAGCAGGTAAAAGTTCACAAGATCGAGAAATGCTAAGCTCGCGAAAGTTGATGTATTGACTTTTACTCAATGAATTTTCAAGCAGATATGCTAAAGCCTCATCCTCCGTTAGTCGAACCGAGTCATTTTTCTGAGTAAAAAGATTTTTCTAGCCTTATTGGAGTCACTCGGAATAAAAAATGTATTTTTTAACACTAGGGCTGTATCTTTATCGTTCGATTTTTTGGCCGAAACTGCAGCGGCATGCACAAGAAGAGGTGTGTTGTGACCCTGATTTACAGCTAAATCGGTTGCCAATTTTCTCTTCTGACGGGGACCGGCGTTAATATATTCAATGGGTGGGCGTCCAACTCGTCTTGATGTAGACGGCTTTGGATTTGAAGACAATAATGAACTTACTGTTATAACCATGTTGGACGAAAGCCATTTGGTATGCTTTGTCTTAAATCTGGCCATATTTCTATTACAATTTGCCAAATTTCTTTGTATGTAAAAGTGAAAGCTTCTCACTTTGGTGTTGATTTCATTCTTTTTCTCCGTGTTTAAGTCGAATTCTTTCAGTTCATCATAAATCCAACTCGAAACAGAAGATGCGCTACGATTGTTTTGTATGTAGATATCAATCAGTTGCTCATACGCGAACTCAACCACAGCTGTAATATTAAGGATTATACACATCGGAGCAAAAAGGAGCACAAATTGGCACAAAATTAGTTATACTCCACAAAAGACGGGTTAGCAGGTTAGCTTTTTTCTACTTTTGGACAACACGAATAAACGCACACAAAAAAACACATTAACAAACATGAACGAAATTTTTTTTAATACAAATATTCCGCATACCTTGGTCCTTCTTTTCCATAATTTTTGTGAAAATTGGTTAAACCACAAAAATTTTGGCACGCTGGCAAGTTAACAAAATTTTTCCTGCGCATTTTAGTGTAGTGTATCTACCCTCAATATGTAGAGTAGAGTTAATATGTAAGTAAAGTATATACATTGTGACACTTTGTCACATAAATTATAATAAACATACATAATATCAAAAGACCACCAACACTTACATAAACACTCCAGCTCTTGAAATACGATCTAACGCTTATACATAAGCCGATCGCGGAGCGTGAGAATGCTGAGCATGCACTTAGCAGCTCAAGTGGTCAAGCTATACATAACATATGTATGCCCTCTGCGTACACATGTATATGTATGTATATAACATAACAAACACATAGTCTTAAGCACACCATGTACGGGTAGCTGTACCCAAGAACAGCAATATGAATTCATTCGAATAAACCGATTCAAACAGAGCAGAAGCTCTAAGCAAGAAAACCATATCTATACCTATTTAAAGTAAATTTATTACATGGCGACCGTGACTCGGTCTCGAGTCTGTCTCTGTGTTGTGTGTGTGTGGATAAAAATTATATATACATTGTGAATTAAAATGTGCAAGTTGTTACTTATTCTACTGTTGGACGATTTAAATTAATACACAACAACAAATGTTCTACTAAAACAAACAACGCACAGCCAAACGCACAAAAACACACAAAACACACAAAACACACAGACACAAGCGGCAATTGATGGCAGACGAGCCACAATTGACCGAGGCGCAACCCGAGGTAGAAAGGGACCAGTCAACGCTGGAGGAAGCGCTGGAATTAAACCCCGCCGATGGACCACGCCCACTCACAATAGCTGAGTACCGGGCACGTCAGGAGAAGCGCCAACCCAGGAAACATAAACGCTCTGGACGTAGAGTGAAATTACTACAACAACGCCGACTGGTCAAGGAAATGACCCAGTTGGCCAAGGAGGAATCAGCCCGGCAACGCTACAAAGAGCGTTTGGAAATTATAGAAAAAGAACTTCGCCAACGTGCGAAGACACGCAAACGGGCTGCTTAAATGCAAATGCCCCAATTTGCCATAGATTTAAACTAAACCCAAGCCGAGGCGGGAAACCGCTGCTTGGAAAAACTAACAACAAAACTGTCAGGCTATTTACTAACAAATGTGGTCGGAGATTTTTTTTAAAATTCTAATGAAATGTAAACTTTGACTTGTGAGCCAACCACATTAAAACTATCAAATTTCCATGTCTCTGGCACTTGTATATATTTAATACAAGTTGCAAATATTTAAAGTAAATTCATTAAATTTCAATATTCACTATAAAAACTTTTCAAACTTTATTTCCAATAAATTGAGAGATTAAACAGATTTCATTTTTTTCATTATTGCAAATTAATATTTCCAAAATGGGTTCTACTGAATCAAGAGTAGATCACCCAACAGCCAATGTAGTTAATGAAGTAAGAATAATTGATCACAAAGATGAACTACAAAATATATTCATCTTGTTATCGATTATGACTGTCATATCAATTTTGAGTTTGACCCTTAAGATTTATCAGGAACATAATAAACGACTTAAGAAAAGATATCAGAGCCGTGCAGATGGCCTAGACAAGATATAAACTGTACTTACGAAATAAAACAATATAGATATGACTTAGAAGACTATACAGAATATAGACAACAGTATAGAATACCATTTTTATCAAGGAAAAACACAATAGGTAGACATCCTTCTTGTCAAATACATTTATATGATTCCGAATTCCACTTTAGTAGACAAAATTGTTGCGAATATAAAAGAAACACCAAATGAGTGATTCACAGTGGGTACACATGGAATGGCCCAAAATAGCAGCGTCAATAAACCATAATAAAGCAGTATTTGACAAATCATATAAATGTGTAAACAAAGAAGTACCTATTAAAGTAGAGACTCTAGAAATACACATAAAGATAATAATAAAAGAATACAATAACATATGTAGAATAGTCACAACTATAGAAGATAGATTAACAGAAACACATAAGAAACATTGTCATAAAATACTAAGATCACTCAATAAAAGATTGATCAATATTAGCATCAGACATAATCTAGATATTCAAATACCTGAAGATTTGCATTCATTGGTTAATATAAATGAAAACCAATTACAAAATCTTGAGGAATCTAAAGGTAATATCGACATTGAAATCGAAAGCGATATTGAGTCGTTACCAGAAGACAGAATGCCAGACCAAATTGAGAAAGACAATTGTCGACAACAATACCAGAATTCGATGGCAAAAAGTCATCATTGACACGCTTTATAACAGCGTTAAGAATAACAGATAGAACAAAGGGAACTCAGGAAGATCTAGCAGTAGAGATAATAAAATCAAAAATAATAGGACCAATTTTATACAAAGTAACAAATAAAACAACAATCAGAGGCATCATTGACATACTAAATAGTAATGTAAAAGGTGAATCAGCTGAAGTTGTAAAAGCAAAGTTACTAAATATTAAACAGAAAGGGAAGACAGCTTCCCAATACACCACTGAAATTGACAATTTGCGTAAGCAATTAGAAACAATATATTTTATATTGACTTAGGCCTTTCAGCCGAAATTGCGGATAACTTCGCAACTAAAGAGTCAATACAAGCAATGATCATCAAATAGAACTAGATGAAAATTCAAGAAACGCAACGTCATTTTCAACGAGCAACGGCTCCTATCGCTTCACGCGATTACCCTATGGTTTAAAAATTGCGCCCAATTCATTCCAAAGAATGATGACAATGGCATTTTCTGGATTAGAACCTTCACAGGCATTCCTGTATATGGATGACTTAATAGTCATCGGTTGTTCCGAAAATCATATGATCAAAAATTTGACTAACGTCTTTGACCTATGTAGGAAAAATAACCTAAAACTACACCCAGACAAATGTTCATTCTTCATGCATGAAGTGATTTTTCTAGGTCATAAGTGTACTGATCGTGGTATTTTGCCAGATGATAAGAAATACGAAGTCATTGACAAATACCCCGTCCCTACGGACGCAGACAGCGCAAGAAGATTCATTGCAATTTGCAATTATAATAGACGTTTCATCAAAAATTTTTCTGACTACTCTCGTCACATAACAAGGTTATGTAAAAAGAATGTAAAATTCGAGTGGACTTCAGAATGCCAAAATGCATTCACATATCTCAAACAATCATTAATACAACCCACGTTATTACAATACCCAGATTTCAGCAAAGAATTTTGCATAATAACAGATGCAAGTAAACAAGCTTGCGGGGCAGTATTAACACAAACATACGATGAGATACAACTACCAGTAGCATATGCCTCTCGCAGCTTCACTAAGGGAGAAAGTAACAAAAACACTACAGAGCAAGAATTAGCGGCAATACACTGGCAATTAACTACTTCAGACCATACATATATGGCAAACATTTCGTTGTAAAAACAGATCATAGGCCTTTAACATACCTCTTCTCAATGAGAAATCCTACTTCCAAACTCACTAGAATGAGACTTGATTTAGAAGAGTATGAGTTCACAGTAGAATACCTTAAAGGAAAAGATAATCATGTAGCCGATGCGTTATCAAGAATAACCATCGATGAATTAAAAAATATGCAAAAACAAGTCTTGAAAGTCACTACAAGACAACAGAGTAGACAAAACAACTGCGCAGTAAATGAAAAAGAACAAGAAATTTTGCCAAGGCAAATACTTGAAAATGCTTCTAAGCCCAACGTATATGAAGTCATCAATAATGACGATGTACGAAAAATAGTGACCTTGCATATAACTGACACATTATGTTTCTTTAAATATGGTAAGAAAATTATTGCAAGAATTGAGATTAGCGACCTATATACTAATGGAACTCTCGACTTAGGTCAGTTCTTCCACAGGCTTGAAAAAGAAGCCGGTATACTTGGTATCAGCCAACTCAAAATGGCACCGAGCGGAAAGATCTTTGAATTAATTTCAACTGAAACTTTCAAAAATATGGGCAATGAATTTTTAAAACAAATAAGAGTAGCGCTACTCAAGCCGGTGACCACAATATCTGATGATATTGAAAAAGAAGCAATACTGTCTACATTTCACAATGATCCTATTCAAGGAGGTCATACTGGCATTTCAAGAACGCCAGCGAAAATCAAAAGACATTACTATTGGAAAGGGATGATAAATTTCATATCTCAGTACATACGTAAATGTCCAGAAAAAAAATGTCAGAAAGCAAAAACAACAAAGCACATAAAGACCCCTTTAACAACTACAGACACACCAATTAAAGCATTTGACAAAGTCATTATTGACACAGTTGGACCATTACCCAAATCAGACAATGGTCATGAATACATAATTACTTTAATATGTGATCTGACCAAATACCTTGTTGCTATCCCCATAGCAAACAAAAGTGCTAGTACAGTAGCCAAGGCTACATTCGAATCATTCATTCTCAAATACGGTCCGATGAAGAAGTTCATCACCGATATGGGAACAGAATATAGAAACACAATCATGAACGAACTTTGTAAGTATTTGAAAATAAAACAATCTTACATCAACAGCTCACCACCATCAAACACTTGGTACGGTAGAGAGAAGCCACAGAACACTAAATGAATATCTACGTTCATACATATTAGTCGATAAAACTGATTGGGACGTATGGCTTAACTATTTCGTATATTGTTTCAATACTACACCATCAATGGCACATAACTATTGTCCATATGAATTAGTATACAGTAAAACACCTAATTTACCTAAAGAATTAAGCATTAAAAATAACATAGACCCTATAGATATAGACATAGATAATTACGCAATAGAATCTAGATACAGATTAGAAATGGCATACAAAAGAGTCAGAATAATGTTAGAAAACCATAAACGTAAAAATAAGGAATACTACGATAGGAAAGTACTAGATAAGGAAATAATAATTAACGATAAAGTTCTTTTAAGAAATGAAACAGGACATAAACTAGACAATAGATATTTACGACCATATATAGTAGTAGGAATAGAAGAACCGAACAATATAATAATAAAAGACGATAAAAAACAAAACTCAAAAGGTTCATAAGGATAGATTAAAAACTTTTAACGAATAACGTAATTTTTCATTAAACAACAAATAAATACGAAACATTTAAACTCTCAATTTTATTCAAAAGAAAACACACAAATTATTCTTATCATCATCATGCAACCGATTGGTCTGATCAACCACATCAACAGAATATGGTAATGATGACAATAATATACAAAAATTAAAAATACAAAATTTCATGAATTTACGAATTTACAAAGAGACACAATATTTTTAAATCTACACAATACATATAAATAAATAACAAATCAAAATACAATTTTATATACACAAAAATAATAAAAAAAAAATTTTATAATAAAAAAAAAAAAAACAACACAAAAACAAAAATAGCAAAAATATAAAATAATGAAAAAAAAAAAAATAATAATTTTTGAAAATGACTACATATATTACGTCATTTCTTTAAAAAGGGAGGTGTAGTGTATCTACCCTCAATATGTAGAGTAGAGTTAATATGTAAGTAAAGTATATACACTGACGAGCAAAACTGTAACACGAGTTGCATTTTCTAACTTCAACGGTCAGTATCTTCTCTCCTATTTTATGTACGATAATAATCTTAGTCTTGTTTTGTTGCTACTATATTTGACTATCGCTTGTGAAAATATGAAGCGATTTGACCATTTGGAATAAATATGCCGGAGCAAAATGTAAAAAAAGTCAAATGTTACAGTTATGCACTCTGAATGCCGAAGCTTTTTATTTTAGTTCTGAAGCTTTTTTTACCGTTAAAGTTAATTTGTTTTCGTTTAACTTGATGAGCTTTGATCATTTGAAGTGAAATTGTCAATGCAATAATTATGAAGAGCGACATTAAAGAAAAAATAATTGAATTGCTTATAGATGGCGAATCGGTTCGAAAAGTGGCTAATAAATGTGGTGTTAGTCATATGACTGTGCAGAGATTAAAAAAAACCATTCCAGGAAGCATGCCAGTAAACCTTGGAGGTCGGCCAAGAATTTTAAGCGACCGCGACACACGCCACGTGGCCAACTTGGTGACGAGCAATCGGTACATCTCACCAAAAAAAGCTTCGACACAGCTTAATTTGAATACCAGTGAATGGACAGTCCGGCGCAGTCTCGGCAGATTAGGCCTGAAAGCCAAAGAGATGGAACAAAAACCATTGCTAACCAAACGGCATATAAATTTACGTCGAAACTTTGCTGCAACTCACGAAAATTGGACGGTTGCTGATTGGAATGCTGTAGGTCATAAATAATAAGTTAAAACATTTACAAAAATTTGGTTTTTCAGGTTATATGGTCAGATGAAACAAAAATTAATCGTTTCGAGTCAGATGGACGCTCTTGGTATTGGAGTAGAGATCCCACAGTCCAGTCACCAAGTAACGTGAAGCAAACCGTGAAGCACGGTGGCGGATCAATAATGGTTTGGGGCTGTATATATAAAAACGGAGTTGGTCCCTTGGTCTTAATTGAAGGAATAATGCGGAAGGAACAGTACTTAAACATTTTGCAACAAAATCTTCCAAAAGTGATACAAAATATGGGTATTGCTCCTAAAAAATGCATATTTCAGCAAGACAATGATCCCAAACACACTTCGAATTTAGTAAAAAATTGGATGGAAAATCAAAATTTTCAGTCGCTGAAGTGGCCACCGCAATCTCCGGATATGAATCCCATCGAAAATTTGTGGAGCTATGTAAAATCCCAACTGGCAAAATATGCAGTCCCACCAAATGGCATGATGGAGCTGTGGGAAAGAACAAAGGACGTCTGGTACGCTATTCCTCCTGAAATGGTGCTACGCTATACCCAAAGTATGCCAAATCGCATAACGGAGCTAAAAAAATCAAAAGGGCTGTGGACTCATTATTAAAATAGTCGCAAATAAAATTTTGGCACGCTGGCAAGTTAACAAAATTTTTCCTGCGCATTTTAGTGTAGTGTATCTACCCTCAATATGTAGAGTAGAGTTAATATGTAAGTAAAGTATATACATTGTGACACTTTGTCACATAAATTATAATAAACATACATAATATCAAAAGACCACCAACACTTACATAAACACTCCAGCTCTTGAAATACGATCTAACGCTTATACATAAGCCGATCGCGGAGCGTGAGAATGCTGAGCATGCACTTAGCAGCTCAAGTGGTCAAGCTATACATAACATATGTATGCCCTCTGCGTACACATGTATATGTATATAACATAACAAACACATAGTCTTAAGCACACCATGTACGGGTAGCTGTACCCAAGAACAGCAATATGAATTCATTCGAATAAACCGATTCAAACAGAGCAGAAGCTCTAAGCAAGAAAACCATATCTATACCTATTTAAAGTAAATTTATTACATTAGTTTCGCGCGCATGCAATCAAACAGCTGACTTAAAAGGGCTGCCAAAATTTCAGGGATGCATCAAAACAACTAAAATCTTTTGATTCATTTTAGTCGAAGTACATACTATTCAAATTTTATTATTAAAACAGGTTTACTTTCTATGAAAAATTTGAATTTTCGTCGAAAGATCGGCTCGCTGGCCCAATGTGCATTGGGAAAATCGGTCAATATAAGGGTTTTTGTATGAAGAACCGTATTGCCTATTGAAACAACTTAACTTATCGGTAACAATCAAATTTAGAAAGTAATCGACGTATAGTATTTTGATTTTAAAAAAGTGATTAGAGTTATTATTCCATTCTGCACAAATTTATATAACAGGTATGGAAACGATCGTCGGAGTTAAGAACCTTCAAAGCTATTAAACCGTCCTTTAGGTTTCCTACCCTTCCGATATTAGAAATTGGCTAAAGAGGGTATACTAACTTTGTAAAAATGTATGTAACTTGCAGAATCAATCTACTAAGTTTACCAATATTCATTCTCTATTTGGATTAATAGCAGTGGCGGATCTAGGGGGGACCTATGGGGGCTGTAGCCCCCCCATAAGCCAAGGAAAAAAAATCGCGATATATCGTAACGAGCTGTTGCTTACCAACACAAGTGAGTAGAGCAATCGATGGCACAATCAATAGAAAAATGCAATACAATTTTTGCATATTTCCGACAGCTCATCGCTAGAACTCATATAATATTGATTGTTAATGAACACTGCATGTTGTAAAAGCGGTTTGAAAAGCGGTAACAAAGGTTGGAAGTCGACACCTCGTGTGTTCAAAAAGTATCGTAAATTTTGCGCCGCCTTTTAATCACCCTCTTCGCGGCCGATTAAACCCCTGAGTATATACTGTTCACTAACCTGTGCCTAGCAGAAATTTCTTTTATACAGAATAAAGAGAATAGAGATGTCAATTTACTCATTGCAAGCCCGTCGTGCTTCCCTACCTTCCTTAATCCATTTCATTGGAGTGCTTTCGGATACACCATGTTCTTTATCTTATGCGTATACAAATCTGAAGGTTTTCCGACGCGTGAACAGGTAATTGTGTAGATTAGGGTTGTCACAATGTTTCAATCCGCAAAGAAACTACCTGGCACACAACTCAAATTAAGTATATTTGTTATTAATTGCTTTGTTTGTAGTCATTCCACAATCGATTCTTTCGAATTCGAATGGCATATCGTTTGGGATTATTGGAATACGTGAAAAAATACGGACTCCAGTCAAAATTGTTCAATTGTTTATTGTTTTTTAATTTTTTTTTAAATTTCCTTAAAGCATTCTTCACATCAAGTTTATTTCAAATGTTAGGTGCCACGCCCACCGCCCCCGCAAATCAATAATATAATTTTTGAACTCAATTTTTAAGCGCTGTATAAAAGATACAACTTTCTGACTTTAACATATACTAAGCTGAATGAAATATCTACGTAGTCTCCAAATTATAATCAAACAATAATTACGATCGAACAATAAACACAGAAGTTATTTAAGCAAGTGTGAGCATAAAACCATGTGCTTCTGTCAGCTAAAAAGGGTGGCGGGGGAGCGCGAAGCGCGAACGCCATCTGTCGGGATTAATTTCAAAGCATATGTGTACATACATAGGAACATACATACTTAGGTCGAAGGGTATCCCACTGTAGCGTGCTGCGCGACTGTTGCTTTTCTTACTGGTTTAAATCAAACTTATTTACCGCTTAAAATAAGAAGTTGTCGACTCGCGAAAAGTGAAATACTATATTTATGTATACATCATAAATGAATGGGAATAATCGGCAAAAGTAACAAATCATTGTGGGGCAATGTTACTCATCGTTAAGTTGGTACACTCTTCCCGAACATCTGTACCACGTTTGAAGTGTATAGCATTTTTTGTTTTGTTGTAAGAGGCGTAAAGATTATAAGTGTTTTGCGTGCTCACCGCTCTTTTGCTATCGAAAAATATTGATCAATGGATTTGCATAAAAAAAAAATACAAACGCTACAGTCAGGAGCTGATAAGGCCATGGATTACCATAGTATACCGTAGGCAATAAGTATAGGTATGCATTTCTAGCGCGTACCAAATTTCATTATATCTGCTTCTTCTTGATTTTTTTGGCACGAACTAAGAATGCATATTGCGTCTTGTCGTTTTGTCTAATGTCTCCCTATTTTCGACGACTACGAGACATGTTCAGTGGCTGAGTGGACTATGTCCCGGACTCTAAGGCGGCCAATGATATTGAGCGTGTTCGAGGTTCGATTGCTGCCGCGATCAACATGTGAAATTCTTTTGTATTTCATAATTTTTTTCAAATAAATTAAAAGGTCAAAAACATTTAAGTGGGGCGGCGGCGGTAAGCGACTTTTAAGTTTTAGTTACGCAATATATGTAATTAGAACTTAGTTTTCTTTCGTCGGTACACAACAGCAACTGCAAATCTAATTGTTCATGTGTATGTACATATATACAATCATGCAATAATGTATGTTGAAGTGGGACGCCAATACATACATGTGGATATGCAGACATGTATGTATGGGCGTCCCACTCGCACATTCATAACTTTACAAGGGCTAATGATCTCTGTTATTTTCTAGCAACGGCAAATAATTGCAAAATATTGAGAGCAAAACAAATTAAAAAACATCCAATTGGAATCTTACTGAACTTGCAAAGTCATAACAGACAAAATACGGAATGAGTGACGGCATTGAAGAACGCATTAGTTCGCGTTTTTTTGATGCGTGCTGAATAATATAAAAATACTTAACTTTATTTATAAATAATTAATATTATTTATTTGATTTGATTGTCTTTCATATGAAAACAAAGTAATGAATATTTTAAAATTTTTTATTGAAATTTAATTAAATAATTTAATTTGTTTGACTGTAACTTTTCTTTTAGATTATTAGAATAAAATAAATAAAAAAAATAAAATAATAAATAAATTAATAAATAAAAATTCGCACCCGCCTCAACCGGGAGTTGAACACACGCACTCTCTCGCAGCCGTCCGCCACTCTAACCACTCGGGTATTGCCACACTCCTTGGCCCATCGGCAAAACTGCATTGTGAACCAATTCTGTTACCATACAATGCAAATAAAAAGTTTAATAAAATGCTGTGTCTCTGACGCTAGATTTGAACTTTGGTATGCTTAAGTATATATGTTCAAAGTGAGTTTAATTCGTATTAAAGTATGTCACTTATTTATAGTCCGATTTAAATGAAATTTTCACATAACGCCCGTGGCAAGGTATTTGACATGTAAGATATACATACAACTTTGGTTGTTGAGCTAATATTGTGATTTTTAAATAGTTATTACTGATTTATAGAGGCGGGAAGGGGCGTGTCCAAATTTAAAAAAAACTTTGAGACACTGCAATATATACGTATGTTGTCACAAAATTTGATGACTCTAGCTCTTACAGTTTCTGAGATCCATGGCTCAATCGACTCGGCTACTGATACTGATTCAGAATATATATAGTTTATGGGGTCGGAGATGCCTCCTTCTGCCTGTTACGCACATTTCCGTTCTGACAAACACAATAGACCATGAATTTTTTTAAAATCCATGGCCTAAAAATAAAATAAAGTGCTCCGAAACACTTGAAATTTTGACAGTGGCATACGGTGAAACTGTTCTGAGTAAAAAAAATGTTTACAAGTGGTACAAACTCTTCCAAGATGTCGGAGAAGATGACAATGAAGACCCTCGCTCTGGACGCCCAAGCATGTCAACAATTGATAAAAACGTTCAAGCAGTGAAGAAAATTGTTTTGGAAAATCGTCGAATCACTATCAGAGAAGTTGCTGAGGTCGTCGGTATATTGCTTGGCTCGTACCATGAAATTTGTTCTATCGTTTTGGGCATGAGACGTGTGTCAGCGAAGTTTGTTTCAAAATTGCTAAATTTTGACCAAAAGAACCGTCGAATGCCTCTTACAACAAAACAAAAAATGCTATACACTTCAAACGTGGTACAGATGTTCGGGAAGAGTGTACCAACTTAACGATGAGTAACATTGCCCCACAATGATTTGTTACTTTTGCCGATTATTCCCATTCATTTATGATGTACTATATACATAAATATAGTATTTCACTTTTCGCGAGTCGACAACTTCTTATTTTTAGCCGTAAATAAGTTTGATTTAAACCAGTAAGAAAAGCAACAGTCGCGCAGCACGCTACAGTGGGATACCCTTCGACCTAAGTATGTATGTTCCTATGTATGTACACATATGCTTTGAAATTAATCCCGACAGATGGCGCTCGCGCTTCGTGCTCGCCCGTCACCCTTTTTAGCCTAAAAAAACAATGCACAATTGAAACAAAGAAATTCGATTACTCGTAACCCGCGAAAATTCAAAATTGACTTTTCAATGGCAAACTGGGCGATAGTGTCTCATAGTCGAGTGCGGTCGACTGCAGTTTTATTCATTTGTTCTCATTCAACATGACAACCAAAGCTTGACAACATTAAGTCTGCGGGGTGATTCTCTATCTTCTTCAAAAATAACATTAAGCTTGTAATAAGTATCGTTAATTGGCTATTAAATATACTTAATTTGAGTTGTGTGCCAGGTAGTTTCTTTGCGGATTGAAACATTGTGACAACCCTCATCTACACAATTACCTGTATTTACAAACATAACAAGTAATGAGAAATACAGTCGAGTGCGCTCGACGCCAAGATACCTTTACATACCATTTTTTGTAATACTCGGGTGCGCCGACTTTTAATCACCCGCTTCGCTGCCGATTAAACCCCTGAGTATATACTGTTCATTAACCTGTGCCTAGCAGAAATTTCTTTTTTACAGAATAAAGAGAATAGAGATGTCAATTTACTCAATGCAAGCCCGTCGTGCTTCCCTACCTTCCTTAATCCATTTCATTGGAGTGCTTTCGGATACATCATGTTCTTTATCTTATGCGTATACAAATCTGAAGGTTTTCCGACGCGTGAACAGGTAATTGTGTAGATGAGGGTTGTCACAATGTTGCAATCCGCAAAGAAACTACCTGGCACACAACTCAAATTAAGTATATTTAATAGCCAATTAACGATACTTATTACAAGCTTAATGTTATTTTTGCTTTGTTTGTAGTCATTCCACAATCGATTCTTTCGAATGGCATATCCTTTGGGATTATTGGAATACGTGAAATAATACGGACTCCAGTCAAAATTAGTAACATTTAACATTTTAACATTTCCTAAAAGCATTCTCTTTTTCAAGTCTCCCTTAAAAAGCAAATCTAGCCCTCGTAAAAATTTTGTATACCATTGAAAATGGTCAAAAAAGGGTATACTAACTTTCTGCAAATGTATGTAATAGGCAGAAAGAGACGTGGCAGACCCCACAAAGTATATATATTCTTGCTTAGGATCACTAGCCGAGTTGAGCCATGTCAGTCTGTCTGGATGTCCGGATGTCCGTCTGACCAGATGAACACACAAATCTCAGCTGTTATGAATGCTAAAGACACCAAATTTGGAATGAAGGTTCCAGATCAAGTTTATTTCAAATGTTAGGTGCCACGCCCACCGCCCCCGCAAATTAATAATTTAATTTTTGAACTTAATTTTTAAGCGCTGTATAAAAGATACAACTTTCTGACTTTAACATATACTAAGCTGAAAGAAATATCTACGTTGTCTCCAAATTATAATCAAACAATAATTACGATCGAACAATAAACACAGAAGTTATTTAAGCAAGTATGAGCATAAAATCATGTGCTTCTGTCAGCTAAAAAGGGTGGCGGACGAGCGCGAAGCGCGAGCGCCATCTGTCGGGATTAATTTCAAAGCATATGTGTACATACATACATAGGAACATACATACATAGGTCGAAGGGTATCCCACTGTAGCGTGCTGCGCGACTGTTGCTTTTCTTACTGGTTTAAATCAAACTTATTTACGGCTAAAAATAAGAAGTTGTCGACTCTCGAAAAGTGAAATACTATATTTATGTATACATCATAAATGAATGGGAATAATCGGCAAAAGTAACAAATCATTGTGGGGCCATGTTACTCATCGTCTTTAACTTATTTAAATCGTAATTGTATCCCACGGTGCATTGTGGGCAAAAGGCTCGAAATTTTTGCAGAAAGTCTTTTTTTTCATATTTTTAAATCACAAAATTTAATGTGTTTTCTAAATATGAATATTCTAGATTAAATAAAACTATTTTTAAAAAAATTTTAAAGCTCACGGTTTAAAATTGCCACGCTAACAAAGTCAGCTGATTAACTGCATGATCGACTGATCGAAATGCACCCGTAAATATTAATTAATTTGGAGCGCAAATTCTGGCTGTTTTGTTAGAGTAAAAATAATTTGTTAATATGGAAAATAATCGTACACGTATTTATTTTCAAGGTTTTATGTCAGTTTTTATGTGTCTGTATATTACGCCGTGTATTGTCCAATGTTGTTGATGTGTTTTTGCAGCTAAAATCTAACATATTTAATTGTGTTTCGTGGAGTATAACTCTTTTGGCGCCTGTAGGAGCGTTCTACTAAAATTGGTATTTTTTTCGTTGAAGTATATAGATTATGGTGGTAATAATATCTTTTGCCCGTTTTTGCCCCTCTTTGAAAAAAAAATGACATGTTGCAGCCGAATATCAGTTTCGACATTTTACGCTGCTATGGTGATGGAAAATACTGAAGCACATGAGAACTAGTCAATTGACAAAACATGCCTTGAAGAACTAATCCAAAACAATATTTTTGCCAAGTTCCAACTAGAAATACTTTTGGCGATTATCCCACACAGAACGACGCACGCGCGGCTACGGTAATGTGGGCGGACAAATTTAAGGCGTGGTTATATTAAAGAAAAAAAAATTCCGAAATTAATAATAATAATTCTTCACATATGTGTGCTAAATTTGAATGCTTTAACTTTAAAATTGGAGTTTATGCAAAAATTTCGGGATTTTTGCCCATAGTGCGGTGTGTGTATTTTCTGGCAACCCCCTGCTTTCATAAAATTTCCTTGTCAATAAAACTGCTTATCATGTTCACAAACCCTCTTTCCAATACAACAAATTGGTTGATGTCCTTTGGCATGGGGTAAAGGCGGCATAGCGACATATCTCCGCCCAGTACTAACGCCGCGCGGAGTTATGTCGCTTTATAAACAAAATATATCATGGTCAGATTAATAGGTCAATATACAATTGTTAAAACAATGTTTGTTTCAATTAATATATTTTCCCTTTGCACACTATTTAAAATTTTAATTAGGAGAATAATTCACATATTTAATGACACGAAAAAAAAAACATTGCATAAAATTTCCTTGTCAATAAAAGAACTTATCATGTTCATTAACCCTCTTTCCAACACGCAAGCCAACACAAAAAATTGGTTGATGACATGGAGTAAAGACCGCATAGCGACATATCTTTGACCAGTACAAACGCCGCGCGGAGTTATGTCCCTTTTTCCTTTAATGACCCGATAAAAAACAAGAATTTGTTATTGGCATAAGCATATAAAGCTACCCAGGCAAAAAAAAAAACCTTGATAAAAAATAGCGCGATTTTTGTATCAAAAGCTTTTTGTCTGCAGCGCATGATTTCTCACCTCTTCGAATTTATTTGTTTATGAGATATTCTAATTGGTTGACCATCAACAATGGCGCTTTTGTACCGACTAAAAGCGTTATATCTACACGCGGAATATGTGATTTTGAAACAAAATAACTCCGCGCGGAAATGTGTCGTTTGTAGATTAGCGGAGATATATTGTTACCACATGTCGCGCGGAGATATGTCGTTACCCCGCGGAGATATGTAGCCTCACCGATGCCCTGAACCTTAATGATTTTTGTACTTTTCTGCCAATAGGCGTCGTTTTAAATGATTATATTTTGTAACCCAGTGTTGTAAAATGCAAAATCGGTTTTATCTAAAAAGTCTTGAACGAAACTATGCAATGACAAAAGCCATACGGCCATAACAAATCTAAAGAAATGTACACTGACAAAAGCTAACGTCTTTATTATTGCATACATGTAAAATATTAACAGGTGGCGCTAAGAAATGTTCATATTTCATATGTACCCAGTATTATTAAAGGGAGCTTCTTTCAGGTTTTTCAGTTAATCATTCAGATTTAAAAAAAACATTGTAAAACAATGAATAGACATACGATCTTCCCGTTTTATGGATTATGTTTGCTTTTTATACGGAGTTGGATAAAATTATTATTTTAAAGTAATTTAAGATAGTGGCATTACTGAAAGGTAAAAAGATTCCCTACGTTCCACTATGGGTAATTTGACCCGGTTTTCTGGCCAAAATTAATAACTCAAGAACGGAGTGAGATATTCAACTCCGGTTTTTTGCATTGGGTTAACATAACTACTATCAATTGTACTAAAAAAATGGTGGGCGTGTTAAATTCCACTTAATGCTTGAACATTTTAAGAGTTAACTCTTAACTTAGTATTTTGACATCAATTTTGACAAGAGTGGGTGTGGCATGCCTCTAACTGAAGAAAAACCAAGAATGAAAGTCATTCGTTGACATACCGAAGGTTTTATACCCTTACAGGTTTTGGCTTTAATCTTTTCTGATTGCTCCTATATTAGTCATATATAATGGTACAGAATGGTATTATTTTGCTTATATATTCTTCATCAGCTAAAATAACACAATTCCCTGCATATAAACGACATTTTAATGAACATCGTTAATTTTGATACTGAATGAACTGATGGTTCCTATTAATGCTATGGGATATAGCTATCCGATTTTATTGAAATGAAGAACATATACGAAGGTAATTATATGACTTTAATTGGCATTGAAAAATGTAGCTATTTCAAAGAACAATTCAGGTTTTCATACAAAAACCCGCATTTCGGACGATAATTCCTATGACGGCTATATGTTATAGTGGTCCAATTTCGATGAAATTTTGAAAGCATATTACATTTACATAAAAAGGCCAATGTTGTAAATTGGGTTGCAAAATCTTGAAAAATAACACAGTTCTGCTCTGCGATTCTGCGTTGGCTAAATTTAGGTTAAAATTTTATGCAAAACCGTTAAAAATGGCTTATTTAATAACACGCATTTGATCAAGAATTAATAGCTCTAAATTATAAAATATATTTCATGGATGGACTCAGCTGGACTTACTTTCAATCACTATTTAAAAATGAAATTTTGCCAAAAATATCGCACCTTAAATTTTACTCCTGTGTACTATAAGCAGATCAAGTTTATTTCAAATGTTAGGTGCCACGTCCACCGCCCCCACAAATCAATAATTTAAAAGATACAACTTTCTGACTTTAACATATACTAAGCTGAATGAAATATCTACATAGTCTCCAAGTTACAATCTGATCAGACAATAATCACAGAAGTTATTTAAGAAAATAAACTACACGGGAACATAGGTCGAAGGGTATCCCACTATCGCGTTTTGCGCGACTGTTGCTCTCGTTTTTATTTAATTTTACTTAAAAACGGGGAAGAAAGGTTACCTTCTTCATAAAAAAATCTGGATTTCAGCCATTTGATTTTACGACAACTATATCGCTCGATTGATATAATATTATGTACACATATGTAGAAAAAGTCTGATGTTGTAAATTTGGTTGCAAAATCTTAACAAATAACAAAAATACAAACGCTACAGTCAGGAGCTGACTGTATAAGGCCATGGATTATCATAGTATACCGTAGGCAATAGGTATAGGTATGCATTTCTAGCGCGTACCAAATTTCATTACATGTGCTTCTTGCGTCTTGTCGTTTTGTCTAATGTCTCACCATTTTCGACAACTGCGATAGATGTTCAGTGACTGAGTGGACTATGTCCCGGGCTCTAAGGTGGCCAATGATATTGAGCGTGTTCGAGGTTTCGATTGCTGCCGCGATCAGCATGTGAAATTCTTTTGTATTTCATAATTTTTTTTAAATAAATTAAAAGCTCAAAAACATTTAAGTGGGGCGGCGGCGATACGCGACTTTTAAGTTTTAGTTACGCAATATATGTATGTTGAAGTGGGACGCCAATACATACATGTGGATATGCAGACATGTATGTATGGGCGTCCCACTCGCACATTCATAACTTTACAAGGGCTAATGATCTCTGTTATTTTCTAGCAACTGCAAATAATTGCAAAATATTGAGAGCAAAACAAAATAAGAAACATCCAATTGGAATCTTACTGAACTTGCAAAGTCATAACAGACAAAATACGGAAAACAAAGTAATGAATATTTTTTTAATTTTTATTGAAATTTAATTAAATAATTTAATTTGTTTGACTGTAACTTTTCTTTTAGATTATTAGAATCAAATAAATAAACAAAATAAAATAATAATAATAAAGAAAAATTCGCTCCGGCCTCAACCGGGAGTTGAACACACGCACTCTCTCGCAGACGTCCGCCACTCTAACCACTCGGCTATTGCCTCACTCCTTAGCCCATCAGCAAAACTGCATTGTGAACCAATTCTGCTACCATACAATGCAAATAAAAAGTTTAATAAAATGCTGTGTCTCTGACGCTAGATTTGAACTTCGGTATGCTTGCGTAAATTAGGTATGCTTAAGTATACCATATATGTTCAAAGTGAGTTTAATTCGTATTATATGTCACTTATTTATAGTCCGATTTAAATGAAATTTTCACATAACGCCCGTGGCGTTATGACATTTATTTAATTAGTTTATAGTCGACTAAGGTCAGTCGACTGTTTAAAAGTAAGAACAAACAATTAATTAATAATTTTAAATTTAAAGTAAAATCTTAACTGTTGATAAAAATTTAAAGAGAAAAAAAATTTAATTGAATTAAATTTGACCATGTAGGATATACAACTTTGGTTGTTGAGCTAATATTGTGATTTTTAAATAGTTATTACGGATTTATAGAGGCGGGAAGGGGCGTCTCCAAATTTTAAAAAAAACTTTGAGACACTGCAATATATACGTATGTTGTCACAAAATTTGATGACTCTAGCTCTTACAGTTTCTGAGATCCAGGTGTTCATACAGACAGAAAGACAGACGGACAGGCAGACATGGCTCAATCGACTCGGCTACTGATACTGATTCAGAATATATATAGTTTATGGGGTCGGAGATGCCTCCTTCTGCCTGTTACGCACATTTCCGTTCTGACAAACACAATAGACCATGAATTTTTTTAAAATCCATGGCCTAAAAATCGGTCGATTGTTTGCACGGCAGCTCAGCGATATATCGATCCGATCCGGCTCTTTCCGTCTTATTTACATCGAGAAGCAATAAAGAATCATGTGTGCTAATTTTCATTAAGATAGCTCTAAAACTCATAGCATTGATCGATTGCCCTGGTGATGCTGCTTCAAAGTTTCGGAGATATCTGCTAAGGTGCGCTGCAATGACCTGTCCCAATTTATAAATAGTTAAAAAAAATGATTTTCTTCCAAAAGATCAAGTGATAAGGAATTCGTGTCGGAAAACATAATTCCGAATATAAAAAATAAGAATTAGAATTGAAGAAGATCTTATTGGGAAACAGTATATCGGATCAAAATATGCGTTTACACACATATTCAATAAATATATAGTTTTGATTTTTTGGAAAAAAGAAATAAATAAATTATATAATAAACAATATAATTAAAATAGTTAAGAAAGTAAACTAATACCAAATATAATATACAGTATAATTCATTTAGCAGCCGCGATAATTTGTGTTTTTAGCTTAGTCTAAAACTGCAGCTAACATAAATTTCCTGTTGCATAAAAAATCTATTTCATATTCAGAATGATGCAGTATCGAGGCAGCTATGCGAATTATACTATATAATAAAGTATATATAATATATAATAACATTTTAGCTGACTCAAGGTCAATATCGGTTCGATTTCTGCATCATAGCTTATCTAGTCGATATTTTTGCCAAACACAAAAAGAACACTTGTCAAAAGACAAGGAGCGGGCTTGAATGTACAATTGTTTCACGAAGTAGCCCACTTCGATCATCAGCATTCGATCGAAGGCAGTTTCATCTCCGGTGTGTCTACCGTTATTTGTAATAAGCGTGGCTTATGACCTGCACAATGCTCTACACCACTAGAGCTTAATGCACCTTTTAACTAAGTGCAACTGCAATCAGGAATTCTCGCAGAAGTATTCAATGCAGTATTAAGTCCAAACACAACAAAGAGACAAGCTTGGTTTATTGAATTGGTTTACGCCTCGGCACCACTAGAATTCCCAACGAGTTGTAGCAGTGTGGAGATGAAACTGCCTTCGATCACCAAGTTCGTCAGCGATGAATGCTGAAGTTGGCTACTTCGTGAAACAATTATACATTCAAGCCCGCTCCTTGTCTTTTGACAAGTATTTTTGTTGTGTTTGGCAAAAATATCGACTAGATAAGCTATGATGCAGAAATCGAACCGATATTGACCTTGAGTCAGCTAAAATGTTATTAACAAATCCAGGTCATAAGCCACGCTTATTATAATATATAATCAGATAAGTTAATTTAAAATGTTGACTTCCCACAGGGGTCGGAAATGAGTCTTAAGGTGGTTGAAGAAATTGTGCTGAATTTGCTGTTGAAATATATTATTAGTATGGCAGGTCGAAGGGTGTATTATGTTAGTATTGGATGCGCTCAACTATTGTAAATTATTCGACATAGTCCGATCGAAATGGAGTTTTCAAATTAGATATATATAAATGAAACATTCATGCTGGATTTGTGGGTTCACAGATAGACTGGTAGAGAAGGCAGTACTCATATTGACCAGGAATATATATAATCTAAAGGGGTTTAACACGCAACATCCTATACATATATGTACATCCAACACAGACTAGGCTCGCTCAGACAGGAACAGGAACCGTATATTTACCCTACATATACGGTTGAAAGACAAGTTGCTTCTTAGTTCCTCGCCAGTTCATATCTAACTGTTTCTTTATTGCGAATATATTCTTTGCTTAAGTGTAATACATAATGGTTTTTAAATATATAAGTGTGAGCGTATATAAGGCAATTTTATACAAAGTGCTTGCGCAGCAGTTCTCACGCTGTGCCGATCACCGGCTCATACATAATTGAGCGGTCATATTACATTTGCACTTAATGCTTGCATATATACGCTTATACAATGTTGTTTAAAGTATGTAGCAACTTTATATTAAACAGGGTATATGTATTTGTGTATCTTACTACACCTCCCTTTTTTTAAAAAATAACGTAGTATATAAAGTTATTTTAGTTTTTTTTTTTTTTTTTTTTTATGTTAATTTTATAAAAGATATGAATTAAATTGTATTTTTGTATTGATTGTATTTAAAATGAAGTTCTTTAGACTTTATATAGTTTAATTCTATTTTTATGTATTATTATAGGTTTTCTTTTTCCTGTATCTATTTTAAAGTTGTTTTTACCTTCTATGCTTATGACTTTATAAGGTCCTAAATATTTATTTTCTAGTTTATGAGCTGTTTCATTTTTGATTAAAACTGATGTTCCTACTTCTATTTCTAAATCATTTAGTTTTTTATCGTATTCTAATTTTCTTTTTTCTTTTTCTATCTCTATTAATTTTTGGGCTCTTTTGTGAGCTATTTGTAACCCTAAATTTAAATTCCTTAGCATAGTCATCTATGTTATATAAAGGTTCTATTATATTGTTTGGATTAAATGCTATGAATTGTGTTGGTAATCTACCATAAACAAGTTCGTACGGACAGTATCCGTGTACTGTTGATGGGGTGGTATTAAAACAATATGTGAAGTAATTCAACCATATGTCCCAATCATCCTTGTCTATCGAAATGTATGAACGAATATATTCATTAAATGTTCGATGACTTCTCTCCACTGATCCTAAGGTTTGGTGGTGGTATGCTGTAGATTGTATATTACTTATCTTCATATACTTGCATAAATCTTGTATAAGTGAATTTTTGTATTCAGTTCCTTGGTCCGTTATGAACGTCTTCATTGGACCGTACTTTAATACAAAAGATTCGAATATTGCCTTGGCAACTGTTTTTGCACTTTTGTCTGTTACTGGTATTGTAACTAGATATTTAGTGAGATCACATATAATTGTGACTGCGTACTCATTTCCATTCTCAGTACGAGGTAATGGTCCAATGGTATCGATTAAAACAGTGTCGAAAGCTACACTTGGTGTACTAGTAATCACCATGGGTGCTTTTATATGTGTTGTAACTTTTGCTAATTGGCAATTTGTACAGTTTTTCACATACTTAGTTATGTCTTTGTTCATTTTTGGCCAATAATAATATTTCTTAATTTTAAACAGGGTTCTCGAGATTCCTGTATGGCCTCCTTCTATTGGGTCATCGTGATATTTGATCAGGATTGCTTTTATTTTAGCTATGTCATTTTGGTCTATGCGTGTCACTTTATTTAATAGCGCTATTTTTATTTCTTTTAAGTATTTGTTGCCCATATTTTTAAATTCTGTGAGTGATACCAGTTTTAAGATCTGTTCACTTTGTGACATCTGAAAATTAACAATGTTATGTACACCGGCTTCTTTATTAAGCCTTTGGAAGAATTGACCTAAGTCACATTTTCCATTGGAATACAAATCGCTAATTTTGAATTGAGTGATCGTTCTCTTTTTCTGTTTCAATAAACAGTCAAAGTTATTAAATTTCAATTCTACATATTCTGATACGTCGTTATTGCTAACGACTTCATAGACCTTGGGCTCTATTAATTTCTTATGCAATTTCTTTTCATCTGCGCAGATGTTTTCCTGTCTTTTTGATGCCCTTGTTTGTACCATTAAGATACTTCTGTTCATTTCGATTAGTGTGTCAATGGTTATTCTTGATAACGCATCGGCAATATAATTTTCTTTCCCCTTGAGATATTCTACAGTAAATTGGTATTCTTCTAAATCTAGTCTCATTCTTGTTAGTTTTGACGTTGGGTCTTTCATTGAAAACAAATACGTCAGGGGTCTATGGTCTGTCTTAACTATGAAATGCCTTCCATAAACGTACGGTCTGAAGTGTTTTATTGCCCAATGTATAGCAGCTAGTTCCTGCTCTGTAGTAGATTTATTACTTTCACCTTTAGTGAAAGATCTTGAAGCATATGCAATTGGTAATTGCACACCGTTATGTTCTTGCGAAAGTACCGCACCACATGCATGTTTACTTGCATCTGTAGTTATGCAAAATTCTTTGCTAAAATCTGGGTACTGCAATAATGTCGGTTTCATTAATGCTTTTTTAAGGTATTTAAATGCGTTTTCGCATTCCTGAGTCCATTCGAATTGGACATTCTTTTTGCACAATTTAGTCAAATGACGAGAATGTTGTGCGAAGTTATGAATAAATCTTCTGTAATAATTACAGAACGCGACGAAACGTCGTGCACTATCTGCGTCTGTGGGGGTTGGATAGTTTTTTATAACTTCATATTTTTTATCATCTGGGAGTATACCATGGTCAGTGCATTTATGCCCGAGGTATGTTACTTCGTGCATGAAAAATGAACATTTCTCTGGATTAAGTTTTAGATTATGTTTTCTACATAATTCGAATATGTTTGTTAGATTTTTGAGCATATGTTGCTCGGAGCAACCGATGACTACTAAGTCATCCATATAGAGAAATGCTTGAGATGGTTCTAGACCAGAGAATGCGAGTGTCATCATTCGCATAAATGAATTTGGTGCAATTTTTAGACCATAAGGTAGTCGTGTGAAACGATAAGAGCCTGAGCTCGTTGAAAACGATGTTATATTCCTAGATTTTTCTTCTAGTTCTATCTGATGAAAACCAGACATAAGGTCTAGACACGAAAAGTATTTCGCTCTGCCTAATTGGTCTAGTATTTCATCTATTCTGGGCAGTGGATATTTGTCTGCCAATAACTTCTTATTTATTTGTCGATAGTCTACTACTAAACGCCATCGTTTCTCCTTTGAGTTGGGGAGTGATTTCTTGGGTACCAAGAGAAGTGGGCTGTTATATTCTGATAGAGATGGTTCTACTATACCATCTTTTATTAGTTTATTGACCTGTTTGTCTATTTCTGGCTTTTCAGATTCTGCATTTCTATAGTTTTTTATGTATACTGGCGTCTTATCAGCTAATCTTAACTTTTGTTTATAGAAATTGTTACTAGTGATTGCTTCCGTCTCTAAACCAAATATGTCACTGTATTTGGTACAAAGATCTGTAAGCTCTGCTTTGAATTGATCTGGGAGTCTTAATTTGTTAAGTACATCCTGAGTTCTGTTTGACTTTTTGTTTGTATTTTCTATTATTTCGTAGTCTGTTAACGACTCGAATTTTATATTTTGGTTTTTAATTTTTACATTGTAGTTAGTTGTGTTGATTATACGTATTATTGCGCTATTACTTGTTACTATACTGTTGGCTATTAATACTCCAGGTTGAATTTCCTGGTTAGGTACTAATACAGTATTTTCGCTAGTGGGAAGTATGATTTTTCTCATCACTTCTGCTCTAGCGGGTAATAATATTGAGTTGTCAATATCATTATGTAACAATTGTACATGAATTTGATAATTAATAGATCGTGGTCGCATAATGAATTCATCGTGCTGATAATCTATTATACAGTTAAATTTTCTTATAAAGTCAAGTCCGAGAATTCCGTCACAAGGTACGGGAAATTCTGTGTGGACAATTTGGAAATTGTGACTGATTATGAAATAATCGAAAAGTAGATCAATTTGTGCCTGTCCTATTGATTCTATTGATCCCTGGCCTATGCCGGTTATATTTGTTATTGTACTATTGTCTATGGCTGAGCCTATACTGTTATTTTTCAGTATAGAAATGCTCGCTCCTGTGTCTGAACGAAATGCTCAGACAGGAACAGGAACCGTATATTTACCCTACATCAAGGCATTGAGATTTATATCAAAAGTTCTTATTACATGTCAAGTTAGTTCCACTCGGCAGGCATTCCGAGCGAAGTGACGCGTCGCAGAGTGCGGAGTGCGGAGCTGAATACCGAATGCAGAATCCGGTATACGGCATACTTAGTGCAAAGCCAAACGGGATCAGCTGTTATTTTTCACGTTGCGGTTCGTTCGACTCGAAAATTAATGACACTCAAATGAAATGTGGAATGTGATGCTGTCAACAACACTTGCTGGATTTAAGACATTCGTAACAATGTGAATCGAGCTCAGCATCACATACCCCGGTACCGTAGTACAGTTAAAGGGAAGTGTGTGTATATATTTCGTAGTTCGGAACAAAGATATTACCATTTTGATAACTGATATAATTTTTTACAATTCCTATTAAAATTTATCATTACTGAACGAAATGCTTTTCTCAAAGGTTTTATTATTTAATCAAAGGTCCTTCCCTACCCTGGCGTCGCCCTTACTTTATAGTATATATAAATTCCAAATAATTAATATCCGACTTGTATTTCCATTATGCAATTCTGTACTAGTAAGAACATCGTGCAAAGTAACGCAGTTGTTTCCCAACTGAAATTTATACTTTACCTTAATTTACACAGCAGTAAGACAAATTAGTTACGCTTGAGTGGAGTGGAAGCTGTCAGAAGAGGTAACAACAACCTCTGTTGCCCTCGATGATCTGGTAGCCTATTCCCGTAGATTTGATATCAATTCAGGTTTGATCTTCAAATACTTTGTTCCAATATACACACATAACAAATATATTTGTATATCTGATAACTTCGGCACAGCGACCTTTCGTCCCTCCCTGCTCCTTCCAGTAACTCCTCCACCTGCTGGGATAAGGCATTGCTTCTCCTGTACAGTGGGACGAATTGTTCAAAAGTTCATGAGAATGCAAAACTTGAACCAATTACAAAGTGGCAATATATTTGATATACAGTGTGTCAACTATGTTGCAATGTACACTTGAGTAATGCAAAATAGCAAAAGAAGGATAGGCAAAGCATAATTAAAGAGAACGTACAAATTTTGGTGGAATTTTCAGTCCCGTTACTGAGTTTCATTGTCTTTTCGATGCGTCTTTGCATTTTGCAAAGAATTACTTGACAGCTGTTTTTTTCTGTTTTTTTTGTTTTTGTTTGATTTCATAATGATAAATAAGAATTTTGTATTTTTGTCGATGCTAATTAGTTAATAATTCATTACCTTATAATATAGTAAAAAAAAAAATTAAGAAAACCCTAATTATGTTAATAAAAAATGACTTTAAACGTAAAAATTCATTGCATTTTTCCTTTTGCAAAGAATTAGTTGACACACTGTATACCCAATAATAATATACCGTCCGTCTGCCTGTTTTTAAGCTATTTGATGAAAGTTAACACACACATATTTACAATTGAAGAGCAGTTTTTTTTTCGAAATCACTTAATTTATTATCTATCAAAAAGAGACAGTAATATAATATAATTTTACCATTTCACTAAATTCGAACTAATATATCCTATAGCTTTCATAGGAATAATCAATAGATATTAACCTTCAAGGGCATGCCATTGGTAGGCTTTCTATCAGGTGTATACTCAGAAGCATATACTTGTATATGTATAGTATAGTAGTATAGTTTATATAGATCCCTTCGTGTCTAGCTTAGTGAATAATTTATGAACAGAATGCCGCAGAATTTGACCACTATGCTTGCTTGCGAGTGCGCAATGTCTAGGTCCGAAGGGTGCAAAATATATATCGAGTTGTTGTTGTTTCTGTTCTGTTGTTGTTGGTTTGCTGCTGACGTTGTAGGTGAAGCTGAAGCTCCCTTTTTCCTTTTCCAAACGAATAGTTTATTGCCCAGTCAACTGGCAGCGAGAAACAGAAAGAGATAGACAGATGACGAGTGGGAAAGGGATAGAGCAGTTGAGCTATAGTACAGACCCGGCGCTGACGGCCATCCACCGCAGCACCGTGGTCAAATCCTCATTGTAATTGTCGTCGGCATCGGCATCGTCATCGTCATCATCGTACAGCCCATCGTCCTCATCCTCATTCAGAGACTATGCGCATCACGCATTGTTGTTTAAATGATTGCTTTGTTGTTCATTATTGCGTCCAAAGAAAATAATCACAAAACAAAGCATTGTGCGCTAGCAAAGGCAAACCCTGCTTAAGGCAGGGGAAAAAGGGACAAGGGCTTTGCGATAGGATGTTAGTGGGAGGCTGCCAAAAAGTGAGTGTAAAAGCTCAGTCAGAGCTGTATCTTTATATGTACTAGAATCCTGCATGAATGCATTCAAAACGATAAACAAATCATTTATGTTATGTTCAATCTCACGAGTCTGGTAGTTTTAAAACTGAAGGTGAATTAAATAGCTTCTGTTGATATTGTCCAATCGGAATGAAATTGATATACTCAGCCACTCGTATATGTCAAGAGTATTCTGTATTGATTTGTGGGGCCAGTGGGCATGACCTGCAACATTTTCTCGATGTGCGTATAGTATACAGGAACCTTCATGCCAAGTTTGGTGTCTCTAGATCTTATAATATCCGAGATCTCGATATTATTCGGTTTGTGAATCCTTATAGAGTCTGCCACGCTTCCTTCAGCTGCTACATACAGTAAGTATATCCTTTTTTTATCATTTTCAATGATGTACAAACTTAGAATGAGTGTAGTGCTCTGTCCTGCCTTGTAAATTTACATAGTCATTCACTTGATAGTGAGTACAGTACTGTTGACTGTATAGTATTTTAATGGCAGTGACATATATTATATTAACAGATAATATAAATAAATATTAATCACTAGATAATGCACAGCTGTAGAATACTAACAGAATGGGAACACTAATAATGAGTACAGTCCTGAACAGTATTTTTGCCCCAAAACGAGTTCATTCATGCAGATATCTAATACATGCGACATATACGATATAGAACATAATGTTAGCGCAAATACTATATCTGGAATAAAGTTCGTCAGTTGAGCTACGCCCTTGATTGGTTGGGAATTAGCGTGTAGCATAAAAATTGACCAGAATCCACACATACGCGCTCTTATTTATATTCACGCACACCCCGTGCGGGCTCAGGGCCAGCCCTTGCCGGCCCTATAGGGTAAAATACAAAAAATGCAATGCCAAGTCGGTCTTGGGTATCCGTTTGATTGTTTTTTGGGATTTTCATTATTTCATCTCAATGATTTTGAATCCAGGGAAACTGGCGTAACATTTGTTATACAATTATTTAATTTCTCCTTTTTCCGATTGCAACCTCCCTTCGTTCGTATTTTATTTCATTTCTTCTAAAAGGAATCATATACCAAATCTACTAAGATAGAAATAAAGATTCTACTAATATTATTTGTTGGGGAACAGATGTATGTGTACTTTCTGCTTATCTGCTTCAGTTGGTCTAAGGAAAGCTATAATTTTGCTTGGACTGGTCAGCATTATCTCCCTAACCCCGAGAAAGTTCTTGCCTAGCGTCACACTTCATTCAAGACCAATGCCGGACATACTGTAGGTAAAGCTTTAATATATATATATTTTTAACTATGGCATATTTAAAAGAGCAACAAATGTTGTATTGCGAGTATAAGTTTGGCGGTTGTCACACAAGAAGAGTAAAGAATAATACGTGTACTGGAGCGGATGCTTATACACAGACAACCTGAGCTGCCAGGTGCCAGAATTGCACTGCTCGTCGAGCAGTGACCGTGTGGTACTCTCTATAATCGTCCAATCACTCATGTCCAACGATAACATCACTCGAAATGAAATGTCAACGTCAAATATTATAAAGTACCTGCCCTGAAGAGGTTAGGTGCTTCCTTAAGTTATCATTGAGTTTGATCAATTCACTTATGTGCCCTAGCAATGCAGTGCAGCTAATTCGGTTATGATAATCTTTTTACAAAAGGGCATCGGTTTTACATCAAAAGTAAGGTTGTCATATAAGAGTTGTAACTATGCCGAGTTGTACCTATGTGAGTATAATAGTATGGAGCTTCGCTTATACTTATTAATGGAGACATAACATGTTGATGGATGGCATAAATTATTATGTTTAGTCTCCCATATAAATGGAACAACTATAACATATAAGAAAATCAAGTCGTAATTACGCTTAATGTTATGCCAATAGGTTCTTTGACAGATATCCTCGTTCCTACTAAATACCTACGGGTTACAATCGAAAAGTTCCAGTTTACACAGTCTACTGTTGAGTATCAATTCTAATGATAGACCTGCTGGAATCTAACGATACAGATTCCACAGTATCCACAAACAGTGTGTACTGTAAACAGAACTCGTGTAATCCTTAATTTCTTGTACACCTACAGATTATACCTCGGTAACCACCTATTAATCCCTGTTTACACATGCATGTTCATTGTGCGGTCTCTGGACGTGTGTGTTCTATGTGTGTCTGTGTGCCCGATGTGTATTTATTTGGGTCTGGGTCTAAGGTAGTACTGCTTGCCCATCATGGCCAACGGCCCATTAATCACATTTTCGCCAAGTCTAAGGTTTGGAAATAATTGTACGAATTGGGAAATTCGAATTTGTAAGATATGTTAAAAGAATAAGATAGATTGGAGTGGGATGGGAAAGACTAGGATACGATAGGATAGACTTTGATTGCAGACAATACCCAATACCTCAGCAGTAGAATGTGTGTTTCTCATACTTGGGGCTGGTGCTGGGTGATGGACTGATGAATGTGGCACTTGATAATTGACAGCCAGGCGACCATTCGATCGATAACAATAAAAATGTTAAAAGCACAAAATGCCGCAAAGTGTGTAATTTGTCGAGCGTTGGCAATCCATGACAACCCTAGCTAACGCGCCGCACAACTCTATTTGAATTCATCAGCGGCGTGTTTAAGCAGTTTGTCAGCGACACGTGGCCAAACGACTGTTCTTTCTAATTCGCTGGCAACAGCAGGCGTTTGCTTTGATTGCAATTGGAGTTGGGGGTTGCTGAGCTACGGGTGGGGTGTACGTGTTTATTGGCGGTATGGGGACCAAATCAAGAGAATAAAGCGACTGACTGTGACGTAAGGCATCAGCAGCAGCCACACACCGGGAATGCTGACCGAGACTCAGACTCTGGCAACCCCTCGGCGCACAGTGAGGTGCAGTAAATACAGATTTAAACGCCCGATCTGGCTGAAAATGGTCACTTTCCTAAGTGGTTGTCAACGCAACGGATAACGTTATAATGACGAGTATTTAACGAATTGAACTGAGTGCAAATTATTCGATGCCTTCTTTGAATAACCTCTGTAAATTTCACTGGTGACAAGCTAATTATATAGAAGACATGACAAACATGTGCATTTGCAAGTATCTATATATATGTAGGTATTTATTTAGTTGGTACTTAAGGTATTGCAACTAATCTAAACAGAGCTGCCTTTTTATACCCTTCGACCATTGAAAATGGTCAAAAAGGGTATACTAACTTTGTGCAAATGTATGTAACAGGCAGAAGGAGGCGTGGGACACCCCATAAAGTATATATATTCTTGCTCAGGATCACAAGCCGAGTCGATTGAGCCATGTCTGTCTGTCTGTCCGGATGACCGGATGTCCGTCTGACCAGATGAACACACAGATCTCAGCTATTATAAATGCTAGAGACACCAAATTTGGAATGAAGGTTCCTATGTACTCGGCGCAGATCAAGTTTATTTCAAATGTTAGGTGCCACGCCTACCGCCCACACAAATCAATAATTTAATTTTTGAACTCAATTTGTAAGCGCTGTATAAAAGCTACAACTTTCTGACTTTAACATATACTAAGCTGAAAGAAATATCTACATAGTCTCCAAATTACAATCCGATCGGACAATAATCACAGAAGTTATTTAAGAAAGTATGAGCATAAAACCAAGTGCTTCTGTCAGCTAACAAGGGAGGCGGGGGAGCGCGAAGCGCGAGCTCCATCTGTCGGGATTTATTTCAAAGCATATGCATATGTGTATGAATTTAACAAATTAAACTACACGGGAACATAGGTCGAAGGGTATCCCACTGTCGCGAATGTTGCTTTTCTTACTGGTTTAATATATATGCTGTCAAAGGATATTCAGATATTATGCACCTTATAACTACGAATAGATTACATATAGGGTGAGAGATGTCTCTCTCTATCAATAAGAGTTATTAGAGTTGTTCATGAATACATTAATAGGGCTATAATACTCTCTGTATAAGTTAAGGTGGGCCGTAAGGTCCGTGAAACGTCGGGTCGTTGGTTTGATATTGAAATGATAAAATTATTGGTTGCAACTTAGTTATTTATTTGGTTTATATCAGGGACCGTAAATAATAATTATGAGATTAAAAAAATCAAAGCTCTTAAAAGTCTCAGAAAAATGTGGGAAAAATCCTACCGTGCTAATTTTTATCGGCGAACACAAAAACTGCGTAAACTTTTTTTTCAATTTTTAATTTAAAAATCGTTTTTCAATTTTTATATTTGATTTTTAAAAATAAAAATCAATTTATAACTTTTATATTTGATTTTTAAAATAAAAATCAAAAAGTAAGAGTTATGAATTGATTTTTATTTTCAAAAATCAAATATAATAATTAAAAATGATTTTTAAATTAAAAAATTAGTTTATAACTCTTATTTTGCAATTTTTTTAATAAAAATTATAACCGTTACGGTCCCTGGTTTATATTCGAATAAGGTTTTCTAGGGCTGCGAGAACAGCAAGAAGAACACATCTTGCTGTACGATTCAAGGGCCCAATAGCATCTGATAGCAAGAGCAGGTCGTTATTTCTTTGTCACCATAAAATCTGCGATTCCCAGATCTAAGACCCTTGTTCCTTGTTCGCTGTCTTCGAAATTGCATCTTGTCTGTTCAATATTGTAGTACAGTCAGCTCTATAGATCGTGGCTTCCGCATCTGCTGTGTTCCTCATGTAGTAGAAAGTTTAAATTGTTGCATCTTTCATTAATTAGTTGTGGCATCCTCGTGGGCCAGTTTGAACACATTTACAGGGCTATAACACTCTGTACTCTTATTTATCACTAACGAGAAAGATATCCTTTCTTAAATATAAATAAAATATAAATACTATAATTGCAAACTACCATGAAGAGCGTAAAAAGTTTTTTTTTTTTTTTTGATTTAATTTTATTGAAGCGTTGAATCCGTACATGCAGTAATAGTAACATAACAGCGCAATTAAGCAAATAAATATAAGAACCAAACCTCTCACTTATCGTGGGAGGACTTACGACTGTATCTCAGAAATCGAGGGGGTCTTTAAATTTGTCCAATTGTTTTGGCAAAACCCTTTCTTTTGAGCCTTCTAAGAGGCCTGGCAGGGAGTAAGCGTCTTGCAAGCATGCTGCGGTGTCTTTTCAGCCTATCACTATATCTGCTAGTGTGCCTTGAGATCTGCTCTTCCACTGTATGCAGATTCAGATCCCGATGAAGGGTAGTGCCACGTACATAATATGGGCAGTTTGTGATCGCACGAATGGCACGATTTTGCAAGACCTGTATACGCTTGTAATTTGATTTTGCAGCAATACCCCAGATCTGCACTCCATACAGCCAGATCGGGGCTACACAATGGACATAAACTGCCCTTTTGGCTCTGAGTGTCATGGTGCTTCTTCTGTTGATCAGCCATCGCAGTTGTTGCAAGCGTAAAAAGTATAAGAATACCCAAAAAAAGAGTTCTCTGGAGAAGAATAAAACTCCATCCAGGCAATAAATTAATAATGATTGTAGCTTTTAGTAAGCAAATATTACGAATGAGATTTAACACGCTCTTTTGTTAATTTCCCGTGCACACGCTCACGTCTTTGCCAACCCTCGAGCAGGGGAAAAGAGCAGAGGAATAGTCCCACAACCCATCTAGTTGGCCACAGTGACCAGGATTGGCAAACTGATTGGCAAGCGGCGTCCAGCACGCCTATTCCCCTGTCAGTACGTATTTATTTAAAATAATATTTCCGTATCCGGCAAGTAATACGCAGCGCGTGCAGACAGAACTCTTCACCACTCTTCAGGGACCCAATACAAGGGGATGCAATGAGCTAGTCAACTATTAAGACGAATTGCTCCTTCTATTTGTTTTAAAATAACTATAACACATATTTAACAGAAAGAAAGAATAATCTTTTCGCTTCAATATCCTCCGAGTGTTTCTATATTATATATTGTTCTTGTATTTGTTAACAGCAATAATTCTATTCGCTGCACATACCATACACAATTCTTTTATGAAAAGTGTTGATATTAAAATAGATTTGTTTATATTAATATATAATATTTATTTACTTAATGAACTTGTGCTTCGTGCACTTCCTACCTTTTACATTTTATGAGCAAGTGGACAATTAACTTCATTTTTTTTTAACATTACATTATGCTTTTCCAGAATAGCTGATTTACTCTTATGCTAGTTAACATTACAGATCAAGCCATACACATTTATTCCAACAAGAATCTTTATTTCGGACTGATGAAATCATAGAATATAGTTTCGTTGTTTTTGATTAAATATGGTAGATTAAGAATACTTCGTTTACTGTAAAACATTCATTGGATGAAAGCATAGAATATAGTTTCGTTGTTATACCCTTCGACCATTGAAAATGGTAAAAAAAGGGTATACTAACATTGTGCAAATGTATGTAACGGGCAGAAGGAGGCGTGGGAGACCCCATAAATTATATATATTCTTGTTTAGGATCACAAGCCGAGTCGATTGAGCCATGTCTGTCTGTCTGTCCGTCTGTCTGTCCGTCTGTCCGTCTGTCTGTCTGTCTGAACGCACAGATCTCAGTTATTATAAAAGCTAGAGTTACCAAATTTGGCAGGAAGACTCCTGTGTACAGATCAAGTTTATTTCAAATGTTAGGTGCCACGCCCACCGCCCCCACAAATCAATAATTTAATTTTTGAAATTAATTTGTAAGCGCTATATAAAAGATACAACTTTCTGACTTTAACATATACTAAGCTGAATGAAATATCTACGTAGTCTCCAAGTTACAATCCGATCGGACAATAATCACAGAAGTTATTTAAGAAAGTATGAGTATAAAACCAAGTGCTTCTGTTAGCTAACAAGGGAGGCGGGCGAGCGCGAAGCGTGAGCGCCATCAGTCGGGATTAATTTCAAAGCATGTGCATATGCATATGTATATGAATTTAACAAATTAAACTACACGGGAACATAGGTCGCAGGGTATCCCACTGTCGCGTTTTGCGCGACTGTTGCTCTCGTTTTTGATTAAATATGGTAGATTAAGTATACTTCGTTTACTGTAATAATTGATTGGTTATGATACGAATAAGTTGACTTATTTCAAACAAGAATACTGATCTTCATACAAAAACCAAGTATACGTCAACTATACGATATATACATACATATGTGTATCAATTAGAAGTACGTATCCCAAGTTTCATCAAGATAGGTTTAATCAAAACTTGTTGTTGGGCACTATTCCCGAGTGTCTAAATATACGTGTACCCCGTCCCCGTTCCGTCTATTAGAAAGAATTTATATTTTCATTTAAACTCATATACTACCAAGGGGACACAAATTGAAACGGTTTGGGACGTGAAATATGGCGTGGGCTCACCCCTAAGTAGGGGTAGCTGTTGCCCCAGCAATCACACCCTCTCCCCTGGCTAGGTCACAGTGAAAACAGTGTAACTGCATTGACCTTCATTGTTGCTATTAAACCTGAGCATTGGTTGCATTGTTTGTTGATGCTGTGGTTTTCCGTCTGCTTTGTATGCATTTTGGGCCAAACTCTTGAAATTCTACAGAAGGGTATTATGTTATCTACCCATTGGTAGATATTTGCAGAATTTGCTGGTGAATAGATATATAATATATAATATATTATATATTTTAAGTTACCCTGTTGAATAATATTTGATGACACTATTTACAAGCTTTATTTCCGATTGTATATGTATTTTATTAACTGGATGTACTTCTACTAGCGACTAACCAGATCAACACTATCAACATCCCCTTGGATTAGGTTATTTACAAAAATAACTATACCAAGGAACTTGGCAAAGTTACTTTACATTATTCAAACGTTAGATAAGAGATTTAGAAACTCTAGTTCCTATATACATTACAATTGTTGTAAAAAGTTGTTATCCTTTGAAAACCTTCCTCAGTTTTATATCAAAACTGTAATGTATATGACTGCAAGGCTGTGAGAGTAGACCTACAATAACATGCGGCACGATTGTTTTTTCTTTGTGTAGATATCGTGCATTAACTGCAACTGCGGCCACCTTTGCGGCTTATGGTTTCACAGGAGTTTGGATGAGCTAGAGGCAGGGGAAAAGCCCATAGAAGGTTTACATACATTTTAGCCATTATGTGTATAATGTGTATGGTAGGTAATCTATATTACTTTTGTACTCACGCATGGCTACTTATCAATGCTCAGCAGACAAACTTTGCTTAGCATAGTTAGTTGTGTGTGTTCAACAACAAAATCATCGACATTTTGATTGGTTGAAAGAGCTGATAAACATACCTATCCAAATCTAAGATCTCGACCTCTCTCAATCAACAAAATTACACATATGTCGGCAAAACTGAATCAGTTTGATAGTGAGTATGCATAAATAAATCTCTTATTGTGAAACATAAAACATAAAAGATTGGCAGGGCAGATATCTAATAACTATTTCATCTTCGTATCTAATACAGCTCAGAGTTTGTTGATCCTTCCTTCTATCTTCACTATGAGTTTTTCTTTTTTATCTCTCTGTGATTATTACGGAATTAAGCAGCTTTACAATTTACATGGGTATATATGTACTTGTATATTGCTTGCTCGACTGTAGCTTTTGTTTCTTGTTTTGGCAATGTATCTGTTTCTAATTATCGGAAGTTATTGTTCAGTAAGTTTGGTTCTCCAATCGATATGCAAAGTGGCGACGTGAGGAGAAACTGCGTACACGCGACGATCGGTTGATAATCTCAACGTCAGTGGTCGCACAAGCACAAACAATTCCGCAGGAGGCTCAAAATCAACTGAACAGAATCCAGTAGCAGCTAGCAATGCCACGCCCAGCAACCTTGTCAGTTCAGCAGTCTCGGAAGGCACATCAACCGCCCACGCGGTAAATCTGGCCGAAAACTCAAACGGCCCAACACATTTGTATAACAATACTGTAATACCCTTGAATTGCAGTGTAATACATACTACAGAGCAGGGCTACAGTTAAAAACTAATTGAACAGGATAATTTGCTGTTGAGAATTATAGTAAACGGGTTTTATACCTTGCAGAGGGTAAATTAATTTGGCCAGGAGTTTTCAACGCACCCAAGAAAACATGTATATTCTGATAAGCACCTCCCCGGTGGCGATCTAGCCATGTTTGTCCGTCCGTCTGTCTGTCTTTCTATTGCAACGCAAACTAGTTTCGCAGTTTTAAAGTAATCTTGATGAAACTTGGTACACATGCTTATTATTGCTGAACACTGTATATAAGTCGAAAAGAGTCGGATCAATCCAATATATCATATTGTTAATTGTTTAGATATTGCAACCAAATTTACTACATCGGACTTAGGTATGTACAGAAAATTATATTAACATAGATGCCATAGAATCAATCGGCCGAATTACGGGTTTTTGTTAGAAAGATCAGTTTCGATTTTCTTGGAGACATAATATTAAACATACGCAATGCCATTAAATTCTGCACCATTATATATAAATAGTATTTTAACGATCGGATGAGATAAGAGCCTGCAAGGGTTTAAATTTTTTGGCATGCCGAAGGAAGTCTACGAGTATCTTCCTTGTTAACTTATAAAAGAACAATAGTTTGAAATAGTTTTAAATTAAAGACAAGGGTAAGTTGAAGAAGCGTATTTTTCTTGTTTAAACATTTTCAATGAGACTTTTTTCTGTTATCATGGTGTAAAATTATAATTAAGATTTATAATTTTGTGATTGAACACAATGAGAGGGAAATTGAAATTTTTTCCACATACCAGTAAAAATCTGAATCTTCACCTCGACAATGCCTTCTGAAATTTTGCACTTCACAAGAAAGGCACGCTAAGAATTTGTCGCTTTGAAGAAGCTTGCGGGTAGCTGGAAGAGAATTGGGGGTGGTGTGGGGAGTGTGCGACCGTTGATGCGTGTGACTTCAAAAATCCCAAAAACGTGTCGGGCCGCATGTTGAAATTGACGATCTCGTTCTCTTTCCCAAGTCTAACGTAGTAAGGGAAACTGCAAGTGTTTTCCATGGACAAGTCTTGCTTGGTTTCTCTCAAGTGGGGGTGTACTTGAGGACGGATGGGCGTAGTGGTCTCGTGCATTGACTGTGCCAGAGCTTACGCAACTAGGGGGGTGAAAATGGATTGCGATATGGCACAATTTTAACATTCCTGCCATTTGCAACAGCCGCCTGCCTTAATGTTCATGTGCAATAGAGAATAACTTTTATACGTTAACAATTTAATACGGATAAATATAAATACTTTGTATTCCAAAAGCTTTAAAATAGTTTCACTGGCATTGGCGCCATGCATTTATATATTATATCATTATATACATATGCATGTATAATTATTTATATGTATTGTTACTAATTACCTAATTGTATATAAATGTAATGTATTATCAAGGTATATATTATATATGTACAACAATGCAGGTGTATTGTTGCTATGAGTAACTTATTTTATAAAAACGTAATAAGTATATTGAATGACCATTTTGTCAGTCCCTTGACTTTAAATGAATATGGCACAACATTTGTCGTGTATTTAAATTTATTGAACATATTAAAATCAATCAAAGAGGCGCTCATCTTGTGGCATCGTGCTCTATTGATACCCCTCGATAAATGGTAAAAAGGATATACTCGTACTAAGTTCGAAAAGTATGACCATTTAGAAGAAGGCGTAGCAGACCGCACAAAGTACAATATATGTATATGTATATGGTATATATATTCTTGCTCAAGAAAACTAGGCGAGTCGATTGTCCGTCTGTATGAACAACGAAATTTCAGTTATTGTAAAAGCCAGCACATGAAGGTTAGAGGTGTGTTATAATGTGATATATATAATATATATAAAAATAAATAAAATAAATAAATTTTAATTTGAAAAAAAATTGGAAGCGACCGCCAAATAATTCGTTCACCTAAATTCATGATAAATATATCATTAAAGAAATTTAATATAAACGATGTGTTCAAACATTCGTGTATGTACAAACATACATATGGTACATACATATACGAGGTGTGTTCAAAAAGTATCGCGAATTTTCAATTTTCGCGGGTTACGTTTAATCGAACTACGGAGCACTTATTTTATTATACCCTTCGACCATTGAAAATGGTCAAAAAGGGTATACTAACTTTGTGCAAATGTATGTAACAGGCAGAAGGAGGCGTCGGAGACCCCATAAAGTATATATATTCTTGCTCAGGATCACAAGCCGAGTCGATTGAGCCATGTCTGTCTGTCTGTCTGTCTGTCCGTCTGTCTGTGTGAACGCACAGATCTCAGCTATTATAAAAGCTAGAGTTACCAAATATGGCAGGAAGACTCCTGTGTACTATAAGCAGATCAAGTTTATTTCAAATGTTAGGTGCCACGCCCACCGCCCCCGTAAATCAATAATTTAATTTTTGAACTCAAATTGTAAGCGCTGTATAAAAGATACAACTTTTTACTTAAACATATACAAAGCTGAATGAAATATCTACGTATTCTCAAAATTACAATCCGATCGGACAACAAACACAAAAGTTATTTAATTATTTAAAAAAGTAAGAATTTAAAACCAAGTGCTTCTGTCAGCTAACAAGGGAGGCGGGCGAGCGCGATGCGCGAGCGCCATCTGTCGGGAATAGTTTCAAAGCATGTGCATATGTAAGTATATGCCTACATATGTACATATGTACATAGGAACATAGATCGAAGGGTATTCCACTGTCGCGTGTCGCGCGACTGTTGCTTTCCTTACTGGTTTTTTTTTATGCAAATCCTTTGATCCATATTTTTTGATAGCAAAAAATCGGCGAGCACGCAAAACACGTATAAGCTTTACGCCTCTCACAACAAATCAAAAAATGCTATACACTTGAAACTTGGTACAGATGTTCGGGAAGAATGTATCAACATACAAAACGTAACCCGCGAAAATTCAAAATTCGTGATACTTTTTGAACACACTTCGTATCTGCATATACAGCTGTGGCCAGCTAATTGGCACACAATAATATATGAGCGATAATCTAAGTTTTTTATACCCTTCGACCATTGAAAATGGTCAAAAAAGGGTATACTAACTTTGTGCAAATGTATGTAACAGGCAGAAGGAGGCGTGGGAGACCCCATAAACTATATAAATTCTTGCTCAGGATCACAAGCCGAGTCGATTAAGCCATGTCTGTCTGTCTGTCTGTCTGTCTGTCCGTCTGTCCGTCTGTCCGTCTGTCCGTCTGTCTGTGTGAACGCACAGATCTCAACTATTATAAAAGCTAGAGTTACCAAATTTGACAGGAAGACTCCTGTGTACTGATCAAGTTTATTTCAAATGTTAGGTGCCACGCCCACCGCCCCCGTAAATCAAAAATTTAATTTTTGGACTCAATTTGTAAGCGATGTTAATGGCTACAACTTTCTGACTTTAACATATACTAAGCTGAATGAAATATCTACGTAGTCTCCAAATTACAATCCGAGCGGACAATAATCACAGAAGTTATTGAAGAAAGTATGAGCATAAAACCAAGTGCTTCTGTCAGCTAACAATTGTAAAATTTGTATGCTTTAAAACAAACTGAAATGCAATTGTGTAGCCTATGAAGTAGACTTATTGATAAAGTCTAAAAATTTTAAATTTTAATAATTTGTTAAATATATTAATAAAATCATATTTAAATCCTTCAAGAGTTAAGTAGTCATATAATTGATACATATTATTGAATAATACAATTTATTTTGCTCCTTTACTTTACTAAGTTTCCATTAATTTTTATAGATTCCAGCTAAAATGCGTGCCCTATAAAACTTGTACGGTGAAAAAGGTCAAATAATTAACGAGCTGAATGACTCATGAGAAAAACCAGGTAAAATAGCTAAAATCATGGATGGTTCTAGAAATATATATATAATATATTTAAAAAAGAGTAAGATTCGAAAGCAAAGGTTATGTGAAACCGAAAAACATAGACATGTCAATAGGTCGAAATAGCAAAGAGATATACCATGTATCGGATATGCCTATAGGCGGAAGTGTGTTTGTATCTATTTATGCCATTGTGAGTCGCCTATATTAAGGATTAAATATATTCGTAACTTTTTGAAATCAAATTGTTTTTTAATAATAATATTTAATAGCGACGAACATATAATTGAAGTATATGTATGACTGTACTTTTATTTACACAATGTGTATGTACATATTTACATACATATGTATGGTACATACATACATACTTAAAAGACTATTCACAAAAAGGTGTGTATGTATGTAGATACTCACACAATACGTTGTTACCCGTCCCCTAAAACATTGCCCATCCTCCCGCCGGAACACTGTACCGTACGGTCTAGGTAGTAGTATTGAATTCAGATGCATACATACACACATACCATGCAAATTCAAACACATTGCTACTTGAATTTGCCAGTGGGGCCGTTTGACTTAAAGTTGCCTGCAATTTGTATATTTTAAATGGCTGAAAAGAGATGCAATGCGCAAGAGAGTGACAGTTATAGTGCTCGCATGACTTGTTACACTTGCGCACTGTGCCTCGTGTATCGTGTCTCGTGCCTCTCGCTTCTCTCATCATCTCCAACTGGCTGTGCAAAATGGCGGCGTTGTATATAGTGTCGTCCCGCTCTGACGCGTGTGAGGTGACACGCGTGCTACTGCAGCTAACCCTTGTCTGGGCCAACTGGGCTGGTCTGGTCTTTCGCTTGAGAGCTCATTATCGTTTCGCTTGGCTAACCAGTTAGTCGTCGAGGATTTCGTACGGGGCACACCAACACAACTAATATAGCGCCGCCGCAACTTGTGATTATTTTGTATTTTACAGCAAACAAATTTAGCTAGGGCCGTCGTGTGCACCGAGGCGTTTGCCGCCGGCTCGCTGAGCTGCCAACGGCAGATCGGATAACCTCCATATTGGTACCCACCTACGAGGTCAAAGTGCAAAAAAGTACAAAAATTAAATATAGTGAACAAATAATAAAGAGGCGAGCCCACCGATCAAATCTATTATATGTAGCGTAATGTAATCAGTCATTTCAATTCATACACATATATGTAGATGCGGATGAATGCACAGTGGAACAACAACGAATAGACAGTGTACAAAGTAGTGAATTTTGAGTGCAAAACTGCAAACAAATACAAGTGAAATACACGATAAGTAATTAAGAAACCAAAGTGTGCTAAAATGATGCTTACAACGGAACACATCATGCACCACGGCCATCCGCACTCCGCGGTGGGCGTGGGCGTGGGTCAGAGTTCACTGTTTGGCTGCTCGACAGCTGGACACAGTGGGATAAATCAACTTGGCGGCGTCTATGTTAACGGACGCCCACTGCCAGACTCGACACGACAGAAAATTGTTGAATTGGCCCACTCTGGCGCGAGGCCTTGTGATATTTCGCGAATCCTTCAAGTCTCCAACGGTTGCGTTAGCAAAATTTTGGGAAGGTGAGACTCCTATCTTGGTTTATCATATCTTCGACTCACTCATACATTTGTATGTTGATCTGATTTGAGTTAGGCATTATATGCGTAATTTCGCATGGCGTCATCAGATGAGAGATAGTAAACGTCCAAATGGACATTCATAAGGCATTCACAACATTGAAATGAATGAGTGGAAAGTTTTGACTCTAGAGGGACTGATTCCGAAGCTACACACAAAAGTTACCGTTGAGGAAATAGTGAATGAGCATTGTTTTTCAGCGCTCAAAAGACTGAAAACATTCCTAAGAGTCAACATGTCTAAAAATCGACTCAACAGTTTGACTTTGGGATACACACATAAAGATGTGAAAATCTCCAGTGATGAAGTTGTGGATCTTTCGCTAAACTTAAGCCTCGGCGACTTGCAAGAGTCAAGCGATATACCGACATCCTCAGCAACTTCTCTGATAGTGATTCGACGATTTTCGAAAACAATTTTCTTCACTTCTTGAACGTTTTATCACTTGTTGACGTGCTTGGGCGTCCAGAGCGATGCTCGTCATTGGCATCTTCTCGGCCATCTTGGAAGAGGTTGTACCCCTTGTAAACATTTTTTTTACTAAGAACAACTGTTTCGGAGCACTTTATTTTATTTTTTTTCCTTTGCAAATCCTTTGATCCATATTTTCCGATAGCAAAAAATCGGCGAGCACTTATAAGCTTTACGCCTCTCAAAATCATACAAAACATGCTATACACTTGAAACTTGGCACAGATATTGGAACAGAAGAGTGTACCAACATAACAAAACAAAAAAAATCGAAATTCGATTATACGTAACCCGCGAAAATTCAAAATTCTCGATACTTTTTGAACACACCTCGTATTTGAATAAAAAGAATGGGACTGTCATATAGTGTTTAAATAAATATTGTTTAAATTAAAATTAGCACTCCTTCTAAAAAAAAAGAATAAAGTGGTACCAAATTTTCATTTTTATACCCTTCGACCATTGAAAATGGTTTTTCTCTTGCAAACATCGATTTATAGAAAACTTACACCCCCCCCCCATAGAAAATCCTAGATCCGCCACTGCATGAGTGCACTAGAACAGGCAAAACAACAACAACATCTATTCAAAACTGCGACCAAAAAATTTCACCCAATTTTTAATGAATTCACCTTTTTTAATGCATTCATGCAGGTCTCCAATGTACAACTGCTATCAAAATAATAAGATTGATTTTTCATTATAGTTTTCTGTTTCTCATCTTCATGTTCTTCTTTTCTTTTAATATCTTTGAATGGTAGACTAAGAGCAATTTGTGAATTTTATTAGTCAATTACATTTTTGGTATTTCGAAATAATACAACATTTTCAATTACTTTAATATCAGTTTAATAAAAAATTTGTTGTCATGAATAAATTTAAAATATATTAAACCCGGATTATGTTATAAGTAATTGTGTAACAACTTCGGTAAGTCAGAACAAAGCTCTAATTAAATTACAATTATTGAAACTGGAGAAAGACTAATTTACAAAATTTAAAAATTGGAAAATCGTGGTATAGTGATATAAAAATAAACTGTAACTATTGCTTATTCTTTTGTTTTGTCCACTGTTTTTCAAGCCATGTACAAAATATATGGTATATTGTTTGGTGGATTAAGGAATGTGCGTAACAAACAGAAGAGAATGAGATATATAAACATATGATATTCGGTGTCAGCATCAAGAGCCGAGTCGATTGAGCTATGCCAGTCTCTTTGTCTGTCTGTGACGAGCGCCTTTAACATACCTTAGAAACTGTTTATGCTACAGCCACTAAATTTTCTAACAAAACTCGTATGCATTGCAAGCAGTTAAATTGATATTCATAATTTTGCGTTTTCAATGCTGCATCAAAGCTCCAATATAAACTTAACTTCTACTGTTATGTGACACACAAGACGCATAGACGCTCCCTTCTGCTCCTGTAAATCGTTCAAACACGTGTGAACACACAGATCTCAGCTTTTATAAAAGCTAGATATACCAAATTTGACATGCAGGTTCTTATGTAGTCAGTGCAGATCAATTTGTAAACGACATATAAAACATACAATCAATCCTATCAAACAATAAACCCAGAAGTTATTTAAGAATGTATAAGCATATCTTTTTTTGTGTCAATTAACAATAGAGCGCAAAGCACGACAATAATTTAAAGAATGTGTGTATGTATATGTTTATGAAATTAAATTTAGCAGATAGAGTATTTGATGTTTATTAAAATTATATATAGTAAAAATCCATGGTCTTATACAGTCAAAACCTGACAGTCAAAGCCCGACTGTAGCATTCGACTGGTCATCCTTTTTAGGCTCGACAAATATATGACGTCAATGAACATACTTTTGAGGTTTACTACTTATAAAAAACATTGTTCATTATTAAATGAACAACATATGAATAAAATATAAGTAAACTGTGCCTCAATACCATGTTAGGTGTACTTGCAATCCACTGTTTAAAATAACCTCTTCTTAAGAAGTCATCTCCGCCCTTAAAGTATATATTTAAGACTGTATATATAATATAAAAAATACGATCTCTTCAGTCACTTGCTGACTCTATAAGGCCATGGATTATCATAGTATACCGTAGGCAATAGAAATAGGTATGCTTTTCTAGCGCGTACCGAATTACATGTGCTTCTTCTTGATTTTTTTGGAACGAGCTAAAAATGCATATTGTGTCTTGTCATTTTGTCTAATGTCTCACTATTTTCATTGACTGCGAGAGATGTTAATTGGCTGAGTGGACTATGTCCCGGACTCTAAGGCCAATGATATAGAGCGTGATTGAGGTTCGATTGCTGCCGTGATCGACATGTGAAATTCTTTTGTTTTTATACCCTTCGACCATTGAAAATGGTCAAAAAGGGTATACTAACTTTGTGCAAATGTATGTAACAGGCAGAAGGAGGCGTGGCAGACCCCACAAAGTATATATATTCTTGCTCAGAATCACCAGCCGAGTCGATTGAGCCATGTCTGTCTGTCTGTCCGGATGTCCGGATGACCGGATGTCCGTCTGACCAGATGAACACACAGATCTCAGCTATTATAAACGCTAGAGACACCAAATTTGGAATGAAGGTTCCTATGTACTCGGCGCAGATCAAGTTTATTTCAAATGTTAGGTGCAACGCCCACCGCCCCCGTAAATACAAAATTTAATTTTTAAACTCAATTTGTAAGCGCTGTATAAAAACTATAACTTTCTGACTTCAACACATACTATGCTGAATAAATTATCTACGAATTCTCCAAATTGCAATCCGATCGGACAATAATCACAGAAGTTATTTAAGAAAGTATGAGCATAAAACCAAATGCTTCTGTCAGCTAACAAGAGAGGCGGGCGAGCGCCATCTGTTGGGAATAAAGGTAAAGCATGTGCATACGTGTATGCATATGTGTATGAATTTAACAAATTAAACTACACGGGAACATAGGTCGAAGGGTATACCACTGTCGCGTGCTGCGCGACTGTTGCTTTTCTTACTGGTTCATAATTTTTTTTAAATAAATTAAAAGCTCAAAAACATTAAAGAGGGGCGGCGCGTTAGGCGATTTTTAAGTTTTAGGGAAAGAGTGCCGGCATTGAAGAACGCATTAGCATTTTTTATATGCGTTTTTTATATGCGTGCTAAATAAAATAAAAGTAGTAAACTTTATTTATAAATAATTCATATTATTTATAACTAATAAAATTTGATTGTCTTTCATATTGCATAATATAAAATATATGAAAACAAAATAATGAAAATTTTTTTTTATTTTTATTGAAATTTAATTAAATAATTTAATTTCTTTGTATCGGCTATATCACAGCCCGCTGGACTGTAACTTTTCTTTTAGTTTATTAGAATAAAATAAATAATCAAAATAAAAAAAGACATAATATTGTATTAACAAATGAAAATTCGCACCCGCCTCAACCGAGAGAGTTGAACACACGCACTCTCTCACAGTCTTTTGAATTTGCCGTCCGCCACTCTTACCACTCGGCCATTGCTTCACTCATTGGCCCATCGGCAATGCTGCATTGTGAATAAAAAGTTTAAAATGCTGTGTGTCTGACGCTAGATTTCAACTTGCGAAAATTAGGTCTGCTTAAATGAAATTTTCACATAACGCCCGTGGCAAGGTATTTGTCATGTAAGATATACAACTGTGGTTGTTGAGTTAATATTGTAGTTTTTAAATAGCTATTAAATAGTTATTACTGATTTACAGAGGCGGGAAGGCGCTTGTCCAAATTTTAAAAAAAACTTTGAGACACAGACAGACAGACAGACAGACAGACATGGATCAATCGACTCGGCTACTGATACTGATTCAGAATATATATAGTTTATAGGGTCGGAGATGCCTCCTTCTGCCTGTTACGCACATTTCCGTTCCGACAAACACAATAGACCATGAATATTTTTAAAATCCATGGCCTAAAAATTTGGTCTATATTCGTAATAATGCCAGTCTTTCGTCCGCTCTTTTAACAGACAGAAAGAGATTGTGCATTAAACCTACAATTGAAAACAGCAACCATAATAATTATATTATAATAATAACAGTTTTAAAATATAAAGCTATTTAATATTAAACCAGAAACCTGCGTAAGTTTCTTATATATCTTTTATAATTGCTTCTTATATAACTTTTATAATTGCAACAAAATTTAAGGTAATAATAATAATAATAATAATAATTATTCTAAACGTGAGGAACAGTCGGGCGCACTCGACAGTGGGATACCATTCAACAAACTCCAAAAGCAACCAGTTCGCGCTCGCCCGCCTTCCTAGTTAGCTGACACATGCACTTGGTTTTATGGTCATACTTTCTTAAATAACTTCTGTGTTAATTGTCCGATCGGATTGGAGAATACGTAGATATTTCATACAGCTAAGTATATAGTTTAAAGTCAAAAAGTTGTAGCTTTTATACAGCGCTTACAAATTACGTTCAAAAATTAAATTAATGATTTGCGGGGGCAGTGGGCGTGACACCTAACATTTGAAATAAACTTGATCAGCGTATAGTACATAAGAGTCTTCCTGCCATAATTGCTAACTCTAGCTTTTATAATAGCTGAGATTTGTGCGTTCACATAGACAGACAGACAGATCGAGCGTTGATCCTAAGCAAGAATATATATACTTTATGGGGTCTTTCACGCGTCCTTTTGTCTTTGTCCTTTGTCAAAGTTAGTATACCCTTTTTTGACCATTTTCAATGGTCGAAAGGTATAAAAATAAAAAAATTTCATAGCCAATACAAGTAAGGCATATGTACTTTTGATTATCGATTTTTATACCCTTCGACCACTGAAAATGGTCAAAAAAGGGTATACTAACTTTGTGCAAATGTATGTAACAGTCAGAAGGAGGCGTGGCCGACCCCACAAAGTATATATATTCTTGCTCAGGATCACTAGCCGAGTCGATTGAGCCATGTCTATCTGTCTGTCTGTCTGTCTGTCTGGATGTCGGGATGTTCGGATGTCCGAATGTCCGGTTGTCCGGTTGTCCGGATGTCCAGATGAACACACAGATCTCAGCTATTATAAGAGCTAGAGACACCAAATTTGGAATGAAGGTTCCTATGTACTCGGCGCAGATCAAGTTTATTTCAAATGTTAGGTGCCACGCCCACCGCCCCCACAAATCAATAATTTAATTTTTAAACTCAATTTGTAAGCGCTGAATAAAAGATACAACTTTCTGACTTTAACATATACTAAGCTGAATGAAATATCTACGTAGTCTCCAAATTACAATCCGATCGGAAAATAATCACTTAATTTATTTAAGAAAGTATGAGCATAAAACCAAGTGCATCTGTCAGCTAACAAGGGAGGCGGGCGAGCGCGAAGCGCGAGCGCCATCTGTCGGGATTAATTTCAAAGCATATGCATATGCATATGTGTATGAATTTAACAAATTAAACTACACGGGAACATAGGTCGAAGGGTATCCCACTGTCGCGTTTTGCGCGACTGTTGCTCTCGTTTTGTTGCTACACTCTTCCCTATCATCTGTACCAAGTTTCAAGTGTATAGCATTATTTGTTTGGTTGTAAGAGGCGTAAAGGTTATTGTTATGCGTTTTGCGTGCTCGGTGATTTTTTGCTATCGAAAAATATGGATCAAAGGATTTACATCAAATAAAAAAATACAAACGCTACAGTCATGAGCTGACTGTATAAGGCGATGGATTACCATAGTATACCGTAGGCAATAAGTATAGGTATGCATTTCTAGCGCGTATCAAATTTCATTATATGTGCTTCTTCTTGATTTTTTTTGGTACAAACTAAGAATGCATATTGGGTCTTGTCGTTTTGTCTAATGTCTCACCATTTTCGACAACTGCGATAGATGTTCAGTGGCTGAGTGGACTATGTCCCGGACTCTAAGACCAATGATATTGAGCGTGTTCGAGGTTTGATTGCTGCCGCGATCATCATGTGAAATTCTTTTGTATTTCATAATTTTTTTAAAATAAATTAAAAGCTCAAAAACATTAAAGAGGGGCGACGGCGGTAGGCGATTTTTAAGTTTTAGTTACGCAATGTATGTAATTATAACTTAGTTTTCTTTCGTCGGTACACAACAGCAACTGCAAAACTATTTGTACATATTTATGTATGTACATATATACAATCGTGCAATAAAATGTGTTGAAGTGGGACGCCAATACATACATGTGGATATGCAGACATGTATGTATGGGCGTTCCACATTCATAACTTTACAAGGGCTTATGATCTATCTGTGGTATTTTCTAGCATTCTAATTGCAAAATATTGAGAGCAAAACAAAATAGGAAACATCCAATTGGAATCTTACTGAACTTGCAAAGTCATAACAGACAAAATACGGAAAGCGTGAGAACGCATTAGTTCGCGTTTTTTTTATGCGTGCTAAATAATATAAAAATACTTAACTTTAATTATAAATAATTAATATTATTTATAGCTATTTTAATTTGATTGTTTTTCATATGAAAACAAAGTAATGAAAATTTTTTTATTTTTATTGAAATTTAATCAAATAATTTAATTTGATTGACTGTAACTTTTGTTTTGGTTTTTAGAATAAAATAAATAAACAAAATAAAATAAGAAATAATTAATAAATGAAAATTCGCACCCGCCTCCCAGCCGTCCGCCACTCTAACCACTCGGCCATTGCCTCACTCCTTGGCCCATCGGCAAAGCTGCATTGTGAACCAATTCTGTTACCATACAATGCAAATAAAAAGTTTAATAAAATGCTGTGTGTCTGACGCTAGATTCGAACTTCGGTATGCTTGTATAAATTAGGTCTGCTTAATTATATATGTTCAAAATGAGTTTAATTCGTATCATATCTCACTTATTTATAGTCAGATTTTAATGAAATTTTCACATAACGCCCGTGGCAAGGTATTTGTCATGTAAGATATACAACTTTGGTTGTTGAGCTAATATTGTAGTTTTTAAATAGTTATTACTGATTTACAGAGGCGGGAAGGGGCGTGTCCAAATTTTAAAAAAACTTTGAAACACTGCAATATATACGTATGTTGTCACAAAATTTGATGACTCTAGCTCTTATAGTTTCTGAGATCCAGGTGTTCATACAGACAGACAGACAGACAGACAGACAGACAGACGGATAGACAGACATGGCTCAATCGACTCGGCTACTGATACTGATTCAGAATATATATAGTTTATGGGGTTGGAGATGCCTCCTTCTGCCTGTTACGCACATTTCCGTCCCGACAAACAGAATAGACCATGAATTTGTTTAAAATCCATGGCTTAATGAATTTTTTTAAAATCCATGGCTTAAAAATGTTGACAAGTGGTACAAACTCTTCCAAGATGACCGAGAAGATGCCAATGACGAGCCTCGCTCTGGACGCCCAAGCACGTCAACAAGTGATGAAAACGTTCAAGCAGTGAAGAAAATTGTTTTGGAAAATCGTCGAATCACTATCAGAGTAGTTGCTGAGGATGTCGGTATATCGCTTGGCTCGTGCCATGAAATTTTTTGGCATGAGACGTGTGTCACCGAAGTTTCTTCCAAAATTGCTAAATTTTGACCAAAAGAAACAAGCACGAAAGCAACAGTCAAGTGTGCCCGAATATGAAATACCCGCTATAATATACACATCACCAAAACGATTTCTTCTCTATATAACTTCTATGTTTTACGTATTTTGTATTTGTAATCAGTACATATGTCGAATTTCTTAAATAACTTCTATCTTAACTATCCGATTGCAACCAAATTTTTTGAAATCATTTAGGCGATGATAGTCATTGTGTTTACCAGAAATCAGCTGTCCTGCATTTAAATGACGCTTACGAACAACTTATCCCTAGTAGATGCTTCCTGCCAGTTTATATACAAAATTCGAATGTTGTATGTCTTCCGATATATGTAACTATGTTCCTATTTAAATTCGCAGGTATTACGAAACTGGATCAATAAAACCACGGGCAATCGGTGGATCCAAGCCCCGAGTAGCCACAACGCCCGTCGTACAAAAAATTGCCGATTACAAAAGGGAATGTCCCAGTATATTCGCATGGGAGATTCGAGATAGATTGTTATTGGAGCAAGTTTGCAATAGTGATAATATTCCAAGTGTAAGTAATGTATACACATCTGTACACTATAATATGTAAATTACTATATATAGTATTATTTAATAATTGTTAAGTTAAGTTTGTTACGTGTGCAATAGTGATAATATTCCAAGTGTAAGTAATGTATACACATCTGTACACTATAATATGTAAATTACTATATATAGTATTATTTAATAATTGTTAACAATGTAATGTTACTTTTTCATATATAATTAGAAACCAATGGTAATAAACCTTAAGTAAACCTTTTAAAGGACTAATTTAATAAGCATTGGTGCAGATTTCGTGGAAAATCAAGTCGGTTTAAAAATCTAGTTATTTTAATATATGTTTACACTATATAAGTGCTAGTACTGATAATGATTATACTTTGTACAATTTTTTAATTGCACCGTATTGGTATCGGTTAGTTTATCTGACGCGTGGTAGCTGATAGTTTTCCATAAGGTCCTAGGTCTGGTGTACAATGCACACACATACACCATTTCAATTCGGAGTTATTATTAAGAGCATGGCTTTTCGGAAGTTTGAATGTATACAAATGTAGTAACAAAGTAATAACAGAAGCCGCCTATCTTGATCAAGATTGTGGCAAAGTAGGGCAGCAGCCGCTCTGCCAACACAATGCACAATGTAGCTTAAGTAATTTCAAAATAATGTCGACCAACCGTTTTTAAAATGGATTAAAATTTCGATACCGCAAAAGATACTTTTGTCAGGTAGGCAGACAGGACCGCCTTATCCCTCTCATTGTACTTATAAACAATGGTGACTGATCCAGCCTATGAGGGTCGGCATGTGCAGATAATACCCTCAGAGTCCTTATCCCTCAGTGGGCTCATACCATAAAAGAAAGAACATAAGAGAGTGTCTGATCGGCAATTGTCTGTGAGCATTGATTGGAATTCTTTAGTTTCTTTTCATCAAAACAATTTCAGTCGAGCAACCATTTTATGAAAGGTATATGTATAGCTCTTAAATTTTTTTTACAAGGGTAAAGGCAGGTCTCAAGTAGACCTTGGCAGAAAGTTGTGACTTTATAACATTGCTTAATAACTATAGATAATTATCTATAATGTATAATATTAAAACCTAGTTTATGTAACTATAATCTCTGTTGGAGCCCGTCTATGTTAAAATAAGTAGATAAGATAGATTTTAAGAGAACACATGAAGTGTCGTTAAGTTGAGACGATCGGCAAATGCCGACGTCTAATTCGGAGAGTGCGGTCGGACTGTGACCCACTCTCACCTATATTATAGTTTAGTTTCGTTTGAGCACTGAAGCCAACTACATACACTCGTACAATTAAAAACTTTTTGAAGTCGAACTCCGCGTCCTTTTATTTAGTTAATTAATATCGTTTATTTCGATTCTCTAAAAAAGCTTAGAGAATTTTCATTGGCGCCCGAGCAGGGACTCGAGATTCGGCGGTTTTTTATATACATATGTATATTATATTGTCGGTTGTTCGCGCGTCGTGTGTGAAAAGTAAACGCAAGTGAATTTTATTGGATTGACGTTTTCGCCAAAGGAGGTCATCAACGTTGGAAGCTTAAATGGAAGCTAGTCGTCGCTCTATGTCTATCGATTCTCTAGACAGCCTACAGGTATTTAGTATCAAAAATTGAGGAAGTCTTGTTGCTTGAAACGACGAAATTGTCGAAATTAATATAGGAGTACATAATCACATGTACTACGTGCTCAAATTTTGATACTTAACATAGTCTTTAAAGTCTTTAGCTGTGTACCTGCATATGTACCAGGGGTGTAAGTTGAAAATGACCGGTTTTACTAGTAGATGTCGCTAGCAATATGTATAAATTTCTATGATTTGGCTTGTATGTAATTTTGTTCTATTGACATTAACATACAAAAATACGAAAGTCACATTCCGCCAAAATAATAGCGTCATATTTGTTTACCTCAATGAATATGTCGAGTTTCGTTCCAAGTAAATTGCATTCGCGGCAACCGTTGTTTTTCATATTTCATACAAAAAAAAAAGTTGTTAAAACCTGGTGAAACGGTGAACACGGATCACTACCGACAACAAATGATCAATTTGAATTATGTGTTAATCGAAAAACGGTCGGAATGGGCCCGAAGACATGGCAAAGTTATCTTGCAACATGACAACGCTCCGTCTCATACCGCTAAACTGGTGAAAGACACATTAAAAAAAATTAATTGGGAAATATTATCGCACCCGCTGTACTCTCTAGATTTCGCCCCGTCCGACTATCACCTTTTCGCATCGATGGGACACTCCCTTGCAGAGCAGTGCTTCGCTAATTTTGAAGAAGTCGAAAAATGGCTTGTCGAATGGTTTGCCTCAAAAGACAAAAAGTTTTTTTTGAATGGTATCCATAATTTGTCTGAGAGATGGGCGAAATGAGTAGAAACCAATGGTCAATAATTTGAATAAAAATATTTTAAGATTCCTCTGAAAATGAAGTGTTTTCATTATCGAAAAAACCGGTCATTTTCAACTTACACCCCTGGTATATACGTGTGTACGTGATTGCTTCTACACACATCGATATATTTGTATTTACATTGAAACATAAATATGTATGTCTACATATGTACGTACATATACATAGATGCACATATGAGCAACTAACCCCAACAACAAAAGAACATTAAATAAAAAAGGCCATAATACGTTCCATTTGTGTTATAATACTAACCTGCTTGCTTAAATAATAAATAATAAGAAACAAAAACGGCAACATTTACCTTAGCTAAAAACATAAAATTGGTGGCTTACATATTTATTAAATAATTGAGTGTGTGCGTGTAAATGCAAATTGTCGCTGTTCGATCTTCGGTTAGCGTATATATTACATATTGACCGCTAACTTGGAACAGCTGTGAATACATAAACTGCATATTTACGTGCATGTTTGAGTTTGTATATACACACATACAGTTGTTGTTGCGTTCGTTCACCTCGAACCTTCCTTTAGGCTCACATACTTTCGTTGTTTCGACTTCGCTTGCATTTGGCGCTTCTCGCATTTCGTCACCCCGCCACCCGCTTATTCTATTGCTGTCTACAAACGTAGCACAGAAAACGTTTGATTTGATTTTCGTTTTCTCTTCTTTCTTTTTTCGTTTGATATACACACCACTTAGAGTGCGTGTGCATATATTCTCTTGTTGCATTGCATACCCCGCACCCCGCATTTTACATTGCTGCCTACAAACGTAGTTACAGCAAAAGTTTAGCCTGCTAATTTTCGGATCGCTTGGATCACTTTCGTTTGTTTGCTCACACAACGCATAGTTTGCGCGTGTGTGTGTATAAGCAAGTTAGATTTACATAGTCAGCGCCGTTGCGAGGGTAGCTCACAAAGTTTGTGACACTTATTCCTTTTTGATTTCTATAAGTGTTTCCTTTAGTCAACATGTCTGAGACCGAAAAGACAAGTGAAAAGCCACAAATCAGCAAGACAAGTGCAAAATTACAAATGTGCTTGCAAAGATTTGACAAAGTTAGTGCTGATATTGCTCGTATGCAAACAGCAATTAAAGCAAAGACCATTTCATCTGATAAAACAGAGTTAGCGTGCCGATTAGAGCTTTTAGAAGGTTATATACAGAAGGCAATGGATTTACAGAATGATCTGGATAATTTAAGCCCTCTTAATGATTCTAGAGGGCCGTTAGAGGGCTTGTGTATCGTCACAAGAGCGTTGTATATTAACGCATCCAAGCCGACTTCAGGGCCAAGAACTGATCATGATTGCTCCGTAGTTTCGACACACCGATCCCAGTTGCCGAAAATGCGTTTGCCAAAATTTAGTGGCAAACATTCGGAGTACAAAAATTTTATGTGCCTGTTTAAAAGTTTAGTCGATGATGACAATTCCTTATCAAACGTCGAGAAGTTCAATCATCTGGTGTCTTGTTTATCAGAAGAAGCATTGGGGGTAGTTAAACCGTATCAGTTGACGGATTGTAACTACCCTAAGGCCATTGCAAGCCTCAAAGCAGTATATGACAATAAATGTCTTATATTCTTTGACACTGTTTCACAGTTATTCGACATACCTAGCATGACAAAACCATCTGCATCGAGCTTGAGATCGATAATAGATACGGTGTCTGCTATATATGCGTCGTTGTCGTCATTAGGGAACGATAAAGATATTGCTAACGCAATGATCATTCATATGGTCATGGCGAAAGTTGACCATATTACCAAGTCTCGCTTTGAAGAGCAGCTTGATTATGATACACTGCCATCTTGGGAAGATTGTGCTAGACAACTGAACAAGAGGTATCAGTATTTGTCAGCAGAAGAGTCAACTCGAGACAAAACAAAGTCACGAATTGAACATAAGAAGCCCCAACATTCTAAATCATCCTTTGCTTGTGCTGAAGGAGGACGCTCTTCATCGGCTGTATGCATTTTTTGCAAATCGGAAACTCACAACATTTATTCTTGTCCGGCGTTTGCTGCCATCGCAGTTATGCAGCGCTTTGAATTCGTTAAGGCCCAAAAGTTATGTCTCAATTGTCTGGTCACAGGGCACATAGTTTCAAAATGCATATCATCAAAATGTAGAGTATGTTCAAAACCTCACCATTCGTTGCTTCACAGGTATAATACACCTGTTCTTCAGATGCATACTTGGGACATGTGCTCAATAATGAGCAAGTCGTTCTTGCAACAGCTATCGTGAATGTAAAGGATAGATTCGGTCAGTTGCATCCTGCCAGAGCCTTGCTCGATAGTGGCTCCCAAATAAACTGAAAGCATGGCTCAACTACTACAACTCAAGCGGGAGCCAACTTCCCTAGCTATCTCAATGGTAGGTGGTGCAACAATCGATAGCAAAAACAAGATATGCGTCTCTATTCAATCGCGTCTCAATTCACATGCCTTTTCCGCTGACTGTTGGGTTCTAAAATCTATTTCTACAACTCAACCGGGGCAGTCAATTGCCACGTCAAATTGGAGAATACCCAAGAAGATTAATCTGGCAGATCCAGAGTTCTATAGGCCAGCTAAAGTGGATATTCTATTGGGCGCAGAATTGTTTTACGAGTTGTTATGTATTGGACAAATAAAATTACGTTCCGAACTTCCCATTATGCAAAAGACGCTGCTGGGTTGGATAGTAGCTGGAAAATATACTGAACAAGTACCTCGTCGTCAGTTCAGTGGGTGTTCAGTAGCTCAAAACAATGATTGTTCTCTCGACTCCTTAGTCACCCGCTTCTGGGAATTGGACCAATGTCCAATTGAGTCGAACGGTGTTCGCCAAACAGCTGAACAACAGGCGTGTGAACTGTTTTTCAAGAAGACTGTCAAACAGTTATCTTCCGGTCGCTTTGAAGTTAAGCTTCCTTTCAAGACCCATCCCAAGGTTCTCGGTCTGTCCTTTCAAACTGCTGAAAGGCGTTTTCTACAACTTGAGCGCAAATTATCAAAGGATGCAACTCTTCAAAACATGTACCATGACTTCATGAAAGAATATCTCGATTTAGGACACATGTCCATTCTGAAGTCTGCTCCTCTAGAACAGCATTACTTTATTCCTCATCAATGCGTTCTGAGACCTGAAAGTACCTCTACCAAGCTTCGTGTAGTTTTCGACGCATCTAGCAAGACGTCAACAGCTGTTTCACTTAACGAAACACTAATGGTAGGGCCAACAATTCAGAGGGAGCTGTATTCAACTTTGATTAATTTTCGATTGAATAAATATGCCGTGACTGCTGACATTTCCAAAATTTCCATTTTGGAAATGTCAGCAGTCACGGCATATTTCCAAGGCAAATAAATGTTTCTGAAGATGACAGAAAGTTCCAACTGATTTTATGGAGAGAAAACACTTCACGAAATATACAGGCATACAAGTTGAATACCGTTACATATGGTACAGCATCCGCACCATTTTTGGCAGTACGCTGCCTGTTTGAGCTTGCCGACAGACATGCACAATCACATCCTATTGGATCAGATGTGATAAAAAAGTGTTTCTATGTAGATGATAAGCTGGCAGGAGCAGACAGCGTAAGGGAATTAAACATAATGTGCAAGGAAGTTCGTGAAATCTTAGAATCAGGAGGGTTTCCACTGGCCAAGTGAGCATCCAACCATAGCATTCAGGTTTCTAACACTGACTCTAGAGAAGAAGTTACTCTCAAAATTGAGGAACAGACTGCAGTGAAAACCCTTGGAATGCGTTGGGAAACTCAAGAGGATCTTTTTAAATACCATCTTGATGTGGATAGTTTCGCATCGCTAAAACCAACAAAACGTAATATGTTGTCCATAGCTTCTCGTCTGTTTGATCCACTTGGTTTGCTGTGTTCCATTATAACAAAAGCCAAATGTTATTACAGGAGATGTGGAGGCTTAAGAGAGATTGGGATTCCTATGAGTCTTCACACAGCATGGCATAATTTCACCATGACATTGCGAGATTTGCATAAGATCCATATTCCTCGATATGTTTGTCTTTCATGCTATGATCAAGTTCAAATTCATGGTTTTGCAGACGCCTCCAGTCAAGCATATGGTTGTTGCATATATGTACGAACTGGCAATAACCAAGACATTAAGGCATTACGTTACTTACGGCAAAATCTAGGGTAGCTCCACTTAATGTCAAAACCATACCTCGACTAGAGCTATGTGCAGCGCTTTTGCTGGCCAAGCTGTGGCATCAAATTTTTCCAAACATGGCAAAATTCAGTATAGAAAGCGTGAATTTCTGGTCAGACTCACAGGTTACCCTGTATTGGTTAAAGCGTGAGTCTAGCACGTTGGGTACATTTGTGGCAAACAGAGTTGCTGAAATCCAGGAGTTGTCAAATGGTGTTGTTTGCCGTCATGTTCCAACAGACTAGCGGAAGTTCCGCAAAATTGTTTTGTGGAGTTGATACATCGTCACTCCAACTTTGCTAAGCTAGTTCGAATAGTCGCATATATACTTCGTTTTTGCTTCAAACGGCTTAGAACAGACTCTCTTATGGTATCGGCATTAGAAAGGAAAATTTCGTTCCTTAAATTAATCGGCGCAGTACAAAACATTACCTTTACGAAAGAATTGAAATTGATGAAAAAATCAGCAGTATTAGCACCTATGTTGCAATCGCTAAATCCATTCGTTGGGTTGTTAAGGCAGCAAGTTTGGGTGGTGAATGCACGTAGTCTATGTACGGCAGTTGTGAGAAACTGCGTACACTGCTTTCGGTACAAGCTAAAATTGTTGGGGCAAATAATGGGTAATCTGCCAGCCGACCGTCTCCGAGAAGGTCGGCCGTTTAGAGTATCTGGTGTAGACTTTTGAGGGCCATTTTACGTTAGATATAGGATCCGGGGAAGACCCCCTGTAAAAACTTATGTTGCCGTCTTTGTTTGTTTCGCCTCAAAAGCAGTTCACTTGGAACTTGTCACAGACCTATCCACTGATTCTTTTTTGAATGTATTTAAAAGGTTCATTGGGAGGCGCGGACTACCCGAGACGATGTTCAGCGACAATGCGACGAACTTCGTGGGAGCGAGCAACGTGCTGAAGGACCTGCAGACGGCATTCCTGGAGAGCAAGAAGCGACTGACGGGGTACGCAGCGGAGCGAGGGGTACACTGGAAGTTTATTCCCCCTCGAGCACCGCACTTCGGAGGACTGTGGGAAGCAGCGGTGAAGGCTGCCAAACACAGGCTGGTGCGAGGAGCAGGCAACGCGAACCTAACGCCGGACGAGTTGAACACGCATCTGGTGGATCTCGAAGCGTTGCTCAACTCCAGACCACTTCTCGTCGACTGTACCGATCCCAACGATGGCGAGATGATCACACCAGGGCATCTACTCATCGGGCAGCCTTTGCTTGCGCTGCCGCACGGATCAGGACCAGAAGAGTCAAGCAACAAGCCAGGACGCGCGTACTGGAAGCGGTGGCAGCAGTTGTCGGCGCTCAGACTGCACTTCTGGCGCAAGTGGTCCAAAGACTACCTGCTCAGTCTGCAGCAGCGCACACAGTGGACCAAAGGCGAGGCCAATCTGGTGGAAGGCGCGGTCGTCATGGTGCACGACGACAACGCACCCCCGCAACGATGGACCATCGGGCGCGTAACGCGCATAGTCCCAGGGGTCGACGGCAAGGTTCGGGTAGTGGACCTAAAAACACCAGCAGGCGCAATTAGACGGCCTATTCACAAGCTGGCCTTGCTCCCGACTTGTTAAAGACCGGAGCTCCTCAACGGGGCCGGAATGTTGGAGCTCGTCTATGTTAAAATAAGTAGATAATATAGATTTTAAGAGAACACATGAAGTGTCGTTAAGTTGAGACGATCGGCAAATGCCGACGTCTAATTCGGAGAGTGCGGTCGGACTGTGACCCACTCTCACCTATATTATTGTTCTCGGGAGAATGTAGGAGGACAGATCCAGATATGTGGTGTGGTAGTAGCTGTTGTAGTTGTTATAGTTGTTCTTCTGGTTGTAGTTGTTGAAGTTGTTCTTCTGGTTGTAGTTGTTGAACTAGGTTTTAGGTAAAAAACACTAGTGTATCACTTTTTCATATATTTTATATATATTTATTTCTGCACAGCGTGTGCTTACATTCATTGCTTGCTTAATACTAACGAGTACAATAGGGAGAGACCTTAACTATGCTTAACTAGGAACAGTGGCAGAGGGGAAAGCTTGCATTGAGTGAAAGCTTCGCTTAAACGGAAAGCTTGTATTCGAAGCATGAGCTTTAGATTAACCCATTGGTTATCACTTCAATACGAACATCCCGCCGCCCTTGCATAGTATGCAATTTTAAAATTCATATTGACAATTCAGATACATTCAATTCAGCTACTTAGTAGTAAAAACTAGGATTACTTTTAACATTATGAGCTACAAGTGCCCGACAAGGTCCAGCCAAATACTGTGCGTAGCGCCACTGGCCCGCCAGCTCTGTTTGCATGGAAGCCTTCCCTAGCGATGTCGGAGTATACATCTGCTCCTAGGACAATGGAAATGGTGGACGGCTTGTGGAAGTTGTCGTCAGCCAGAACGAGGCCTTCAAAACGCTTCCTGACAACTGGATTGACGACTGTGAGTGGTGTACGGATTCTCAAAGGATGCTCATGCTTCAATATCGCATCCAATCGGAACCCATCAGAAGCCACTTCCCGTCCAATATTTAGGCTTGGTAAACGCATTGCAGACGCAAAGGATGCGTCGATCAGTGACACTGGCGCACACGGGTCAATTAGTGCGCGCGTCTCGGCCACAGTGTTTCCATTGTCGATCAGAATGATCGCTGTGGGTAGCAATTTGGGATTGCGGTGGTCCAGCAGCGTGGTCAGAGATGGCGATTGGATCTGGGTTGCCGATTGAATGGGAGAGGAGCGTCATCGGACTTTCTCATGGAAGTGAAGAAGAGTATGATGGCTATGATGACAAATGCGGCATTTGTCTCTACTTCTGCACGTCCCTTCCGAGTGTTCGTGAGCCAAACAATTGGCACAGTATTTATTGATGAGGACAGCTCTCAGTCGTTTTTCGGCATTGAGCCGCAAAAACGATCTACATCTTCGCAGGGGATGAATACCTCGGCAGACTCTGCATCGGAAGAAATTAGTTCCTCGACTGCGCTCGACACGATTGTTGAAGCGCGGAGACATTTTATAATGTAGGATGAGTGATGGCTGTATGGAAGAAGATAAAACGAAAAGAAACAATAAAATAATTAGATGTGTTTGTATGAAAATTAATTTTCGTTTTTCGCAGTTGGATCATTGAAAGATGAAAGCAGCTCATCTTGGAGTGGAAGAAGTATTAATTTGGTGATGGGGCGTTTGATGACGCCTCTAGAAGTGAGAAGTTCTACAACTCGGACTTGACCATCAGCTCCTGGATATGTTTGTTGAATGCGACCAAGACGCCATTCTCGTTAATTTCAGGTTCGGCTATAGATAATAAAGGACCTCCAATGAGAAAATGGCCAGGAGTTAGGGCTAATGGATCCGTTGGATCTTCAGACATCGATGAAATTGGTCTCGAATTAAGGCATGCTTCAATTTTGGATAGTAGGGTAGCAAATTCTTCGAAAGTATACTTAGCAAAAGAAGTAGATTTATAGAATAAGGCCTTAAAACTTTTGACTCCTGCTTCCCAAAGTCCTCCCATATGAAGAGCGCCTGGGGGTATAAAATGCCAAGTAAGAGGTTGATGGACAAATTTTGAAATTATATGATCCTTTGCAGCGTGGAGAAAGTCATCATTGAGAGCTCTCGCAGCGCCAACAAAATTCTTTCCGTTGTCGGAATGTACTTGCAATGGACAGCCTCGTCTGGATACAAAGCGAGTAAAAGCTGCAAGAAACGCATCGGTGGTCAGATCAGTAGTTGGTTCCAAATGGATGGCCTTGGTACAAAAGCAGACGAATACGCAAACATATTCTTTGAAAATGCGGCATGCACGACCAATAATGCTTTTTATTTCAAATGGCCCAGCAAAATCAATACCTGTATAGGTAAACGGTCTGGAAAATGTGGTCCGATGAATGGGTAAATCACCCATAAGCTGAGATTGAATTCTCTTTTTGTGGATAGCGCAGACCTTACAGGAATTAATTATGCCCTTTACTAAATTCCGAAGTTTTGGAATCCAATATTTGGACCTTATAAGTCGAACAAGGAGTTGATTCCCTCCGTGAAGTGCAATGCGATGCGAGAAACGAACTAATAGCCTTGTAAGGTTGCTAGAATACGGTAGGAGAATTGGATGACGCTCATCATTGTTCAAATCTGATGACGAGTGAATTCGACCACATGCTCTAAGGATTCCGTTGCTGTCAATAAAGGGATTCAGATTGAGTAAAGAACTGGATGGAGGAATAGGTTTCTGTCGAAGGAGACATTCGTACTCAATCGAGTAATGCAAGCGCTGAGTTCTTAGGTAAGGTGTTGGAGAGTATTGTTTATTTCTAAAGCACCCAATTGACTTGAAAAGGGTTGATGAGCTTTCTTAGACCTTGTACTAAAACGTAGTACAAAGGCTAAAACTCGCAATGCTCGTCCCAAGTCGGAAAATCGTTCCAGAAGATCGATATGTGAGGTCATATTAGTGACAATATGTGCTTTGATGGATCGTTGTTCCGGAATTATGTCCAACGGTGACTGATTTGAGATCCTCCATTGGTTTTTCGGTGTCCTTAGCCATTTTGGCCCATGCCACCATAAGTCACTGGATATTAATTCTTGGGAGATCATGCCACGACTTGTCAAATCAGCAGGATTATCTTTAGATTGAACGTGTAGGAGAAGTAGATTGAACAATCTTTGACACTCGATTAGCCACGAAGGTTGTCCATGTACAGGGTGGCTTACTTAGCCAGGCCAGTACGATCGTCGAATCAGTCCAACAGAATAGTTCATATGATTCCAGAGGCAATTGAGGAAGGCAAGCTGCAATAAGTTCTGTAAGAAGTACAGCTCCACATAACTCAAGTCGGGGTAAGAATATTGTCTTCACAGGCGCAACACGCGACTTTGCTGTAAGGAGATGGCATGAAATATCGTTCTTGTGTTTGATTCGAACGTAAATTGCTGCTCCGTAAGCACGTTGAGAAGCATCACAAAACCCGTGCAATTGGATTTCTGTTTGTGGACTAAAACCTAACCATCGGGGGATCCGTATGCCACCCAGGTGGTTATAGCTACCAAGGAAGTCACGCCATTTTTGGAGAAGATCGTTCGGCAGGCAGTCATCCCAATGCAGATCCTGTAGCCACAGTTGCTGCATGAACATTTTGGCTTGCACAACAAAGGGAGAGAGCCACCCTGCTGGGTCGAAAAGTTTTGCAATATGGGCTAACACTTCCCGTTTTGTGTAAGTTGGTTGGTAAGCGATTGGAGGAATAACAAAATAAAACTCATCCGACGTTGCTTTCCATCGAATGCCCAGAGTTTTTGCCGTGCTGACTTCTTCAATGTCCAAAAAATCGCCATGTAGCAAATGATCGTTTGGAACTTGTTCTAGCACTGCTTTCTTGTTAGAGGTCCATTTGCGTAATGGGAAACCTGCTGAACTAAGCTCATTTTTAAGTTCAGAAATCATTGAAATTGCAACTGCTTCAGAATGTGCACCTGCTAATATGTCATCGACATACATATAGGATCGTATAATATCGGATGCTAAAGGACTTTTATATTGGATATCGTTCGCCAGTTGTTGAAGAACACGGATTGCCAAGAATGGTGCGCAATTGACTCCGAAGGTTACAGTATGTAATTCATAATCACAAATTACACCTTCTTGATTACGGAACAGGATTCTTTGGTAGGGAGTGTGTGAAGGATTAACTTGAATCTGCCGATACATTTTTGTTATATCGGCATTAAACACTATTTTGAAGAACCGCCACTTTAACAGTTGCAAGGTTAAATCGGACTGAAGCACAGGACCTGGATACAAGGTATCGTTGAGACTAACCCCATTTGTCGATTTACTGGAAGCATTAAAAACAACGCGGACCTTTGTTGTAGTACTGTCTGGCTTGAAGACAGCATGATGAGGTAAATAGAAATTAGGAGAGTGGTTGTTAGGAGTGACTTGCCGCATATGGTCTAAATCAATGTATTCTTGAATGATGGAATCGTAATCTTTTTTTTTTAAGTTCAGGATTTTTATTAAGTCGTGATTCATTTTTTAAAAATTGTGACAATGCAATAGATCTGGAATGACCAATGTTAATATTCTGTGGATCTCGAAATGGCAGTGATACTACATATCTTCCAGATTTATCTCGATGTGTTGTTTGTTGAAAGTATTCTTCGCAATAAGCATCATTTTCCGTTGTTGGCTGGACAGGAATATCCTCCACCTCCCAAAATTTTGTGAGAAGTCTGTCGAGGGGCTCTTCATGCAAGTAGTCTACTCGCGTTGAGTAGGAAGCGATGGATGTAGATGGTGTGCTTGGCACTGGACCAGATATTATCCATCCGAAAACTGTCTCTTGACCCAAAAGAGTTCCACATATTTTTGATTTTACGCCACTTAAAAGGATAGATGGCAGGACATCAGCACCGAGAAGTACGTCAATTTGTTCACTTTGAGAAAATGTTGGATCGGCCAAGTGTATGTTTGGCATATTTCTTAATTTAGACCTTGGAATGGTGTTGGATGGCAACCTTCCTGCCAATTTCGATAATACGTATGCTGATGCATCGATTTGCATTCGTGGTCGCGTAGGAGAGGATATATGAACGTGACACAGTTTCTGTATAGGAGACGATACGTTATTATTTTTGCTTGGACTGATTGGAAAGGCAATTTGATCAAGTTAAAAAGTCTTTCTGAGATGAACGACCCTTCTGATCCTGAATCAAAGCTCTGGCAGGATACATAATGCCCTTGTGTTGGATGTTTACAATGGCAGTTCCTAACAGTACTTCACGTTGCTGCGAAACGAGATAACTCTGAAATTCTTCGTTGGTGGTAGGAGTGGACTGTTTTGTTTGGGCAACATGTGCATTGGTTACTGTATTTGACCTTGGATTATTTGTAGAAGACTCGCTTCGATGTAGGAGACTGTTATGACGTCCTTTATACGTAAAACAGTTGTGAGAGCTGGGACAATCTCTCAGCTGATGCCCTCTGGCGAAGCAATTGAGACAAAGTTTTTTTTGTTTAATATATGCCTCTCTTTGAGACACTTTCATTTGTAGAAAATGAGGACATAAGCGGATCGGATGATTTTCATTAAAGCAAAGATCACATGTTCTGACCTTAGCATTGACTTTGGATTCGAAAGAATTTAATTTTGTCGATGTAGACTGACCTTTTGATTGCTTTGGATGGGAGGATGTAGAGGCGGAGGTTCTCACATCCTCGATTGCCTCTAACGTTCGGTAACGTTCGCTAAGGAAAGTATTCATATCTTCCCAGGAGGGTATTTCAACCTTGTTAGTTAAGGACTGTTCCCATAATGATAAAGTCAGTTTGGGCAGTTTTGACGAACAGAGGTAAACTAACAAACAATCCCAATTTTTTGTAGATATCTTGGAATGCTCTAATGCAATCAAACAATTTTGGATTGTGCTCTGGAGCTCTTTTAAGGCGGAACCAGACTCATATTTAACAATGGATAGACTGAACAAAATTTTAAGTTGATTGTTGACCAGAAGACGTTTATTTTCGAAGCGTTCTTGTAGTGCATTCCAAGCGGAAGCGAAACCATCATTTGTGAGGGGGAACTTAGCTACAATGGAATTAGCTTCTCCACTTGTCTTAGAGTTTAAGTGAAATAATTTTTCTACTGGAGATAATCTTTGATTATTGACGTAGATAGCTGTGAACAAGTCACGGAAAGTCGGCCACTTTGGATAATCGCCTTTAAAGATCTCGGTATCACACGGTGGAAGATTACAGCCACGAGGGGTAGGAGAAAAGACTGTTGATTGCGTAGGCGTAGTATTTATGGATGATGCGCGTTCGACAAGTTCACCCAGTTGAGCCGCACATCGCTCATACACTGAGTAACAATAATCATATTTCGATTGCATGGTAATTCTGTCGTCTGGATTTGCACTTTCATCTGCCAGTGCATTTGAACAGCGTTCATATGCAGTTTCAACTTTTTCCCATAAGGATCGAACTTGTTCTAATCTAACCCTATGAGTATACAACGAGACATCAGAGGATGTAGTTATCTTTGATTCGAATTGACTTAGCTTATCAGTGACAGTAATGAATTCGCACAACGCCATTTTCTGGAGCAATGAAGTTTCTTTCGCTACAGATCTTGTAATTGGTAGATTTTGGATTGTAGACTTAGTCACGCGAGTTGGCAAAGGTTTCGAGGTAGTAGGAGTGGAGGCTTTTCTCAAGATTGGCGAAATACCGGTTTCTAATTTTGGATTAGGAAGTGAATTAGATCGTGTATGTCTAATGGTTGGTACGGAAAGTCGAATTGCTGAAGACTTTGCTGGAATCAATAGGCATAGCAGCCTGTCACAGGAATTAAAGATGATAATTTAATTTTTCTTTTATTTTGTAGAAGCGATCTTAGAAATGGTGTAAAATTAAAAAACAATATTAAAGAGTAAATGATATTACAAGTAGGATATGTTTTTTTTAAATTTAAAGAAAGAAAAAAAATAATATTATTTTTCAAATCGGATATACCCCATAAAAAACTATTAAATCTTAAAGGGTATACGTTAGGTAAGGATATTATAAATCGGATAGACCTCCAAGAATAAAAAAAAATATTTTTAATATTTCTTTAGTCGGATATTCCCCAAGAATAATTTTTAATTTGTAAAGGGTATTCGTTCCCTTGCTGAAAAGTGCAGCTCCAGTGCACGTAAGTACCGTAATATTCGCAAAGCGGTGTTTATCTGGCGGCGCTTATGTACTAAGTTCACTGTTGATTGGAAATCCGTTATTTTATAGGGTATTAATGCTCTATCATATACATATAAAATACAAATTGGATGTGCTTTTCAAAATTAAAGAACAAATATTTGTTATGTTTTTGAAGTTGGATATACCCCATAAAACCACTTTAATTTTTAAAGGGTATACGTTCCCTTGGCAAATGCAGCTTCAGCGCAAATAAGCACCGCAATTTTCGCCGAGCGCTACTGATCTAGCGGCGCTTATGTATAAAGTTCACTTAAGGTTCACGCTTGATCATACATATGTAAAGGAAACACATATGTGTAATATTTTACATTTGCAGCTTTGGTGTCTCAGCAATGTACATGTATGTATATGTGTTGGATTTATGTGTATATGTAAAGCACTTGTATGTTAGAGAACCAGAACTGTATGTATATATGTATGTGAAGCACTTTCAAGTAGGTATGTAGGAATGTAAAACACTTATATGTAGGTTTGAAGGAAGGTAGATCAATTTTATATAAATTTGTAGGAATGTAAAGCACTTGTATGTAGGTTTGTACTTATCTGGGTCTATCAAAACGAAACGGTGGTTGAGCGCTCCGGCTCGAAGGACCAAAATGTTCTCGGGAGAACGTAGGAGGACAGATCCAGATGTGTGGTGTGGTAGTAGCTGTTGTAGTTGTTATAGTTGTTCTTCTGGTTGTAGTTGTTGAAGTTGTTCTTTTGGTTGTAGTTGTTGAACTAGGTTTTAGGTAAAAAACACTAGTGTATCACTTTTCCATATATATATATTTATTTCTGCACAGCGTGTGCTTACATTCATTGCTTGCTTAATACTAACGAGTACAATAGGGAGAGACCTTAACTATGCTTAACTAGGAACAGTGGCAGAGGGGAAAGCTTGCATTGAGTGAAAGCTTCGCTTAAACGGGAAGCTTGTATTCGAAGCATGAGCTTTAGATTAACCCATTGGTTATCACTTCAATACGAACAATTATATTGGATGAGTGCATAAGTTCGTGTCCGATTCCGCTGGATGCCGTTCGAATTGTTTGAGAATGGCGCTCGTGAAAGAAATATATTCATATTATATATCGTTGGAAAGGTGACAGTCCGAACTGTAAATCAAGCATAAAATAACTTCATTTTGATTTGAGTAGCTTAGTGAAAAAACGCATGGAAGATGGACAATGAAAAAGATCATATGCGTCATATTATGTTATACGAATTCAGCAAAGGAAAAACAGTGGGCGCTGCAACTAAAGATATTTGCGAAGTTTATTTGGACCGTGCTCCAGCACTCCGCACAGTAAAGAAATGGTTCGCGAAATTTCGTTCTGGAGATTTTAACCCCGAAGATCAACCTCGCAGTGGACGGCCTTCTGAGCTTGATGACGATGTTCTAAGGACTTTAGTTGCGAATAACTGACGTATTTCGACGGAAGAGGTTGCCATTGAATTGAACGTCAACAAATCAACTGCGTTTCGTGGCTTAAAAAAGGTTGGGTACACTTTGAAGCTCGATACATGGGTGCCACATCAGTTGAGTGAAAAAAACAAAGTGGACCGTATGTCAACAGCAATTTCTTTGCTTCGAAGGATCAAAAACGAACCTTTTTTGGATCGGTTCGTGACTGGTGATGAAAAATGGGTCCTGTACAACAATGTTCAACGCAAAAGAACATGGAAACAGGCAGACGAAGGGGCGGAACCGATGTCGAAAGGTGGATTGCATCCGATGAAGGTACTGCTGTGCATTTGGTGGGATATGCTAGGCGTGATCTATTTTGAGCTCTTGCCAGCTGGAGAAACGATCACTGCCAACAAGTATTGTCAGCAATTGGTCGAATTGAAGAAAGCAATTGATGAAAAACGTCCGATTTTGGGCAATCGCAAAGGAGTTGTTTTCCATCATGACAACGCCAGGCCACATGTTGCAAAATCGACCCTGGCTAAACTGAAGGAGATGAATTGGGAAATCATGCTGCATCCCCCATATTCACCTGACATTGCACCTTCTGATTATCATTTGTTTCGATCGCTGCAGAACAATTTGAATGGAAAAAAATTTAAAAATGTGGAAGACGTCAAAAACCACCTTGACACCTTCCATGCGTCTTTACACTAGCAACTCAAATCAAAATGAAGTTATTTTATGCTTGATTTACAGTTCAGACTGTCACCTTTCCAACGATATATAATATGTATATATTTCTTTCACGAGCGCCACTCTCAAACGATTCGAACGGTACCAGCGGAATCGGGCACGAACTTATGCACTCATCCAATAGTTTAGTTTCGTTTGAGCACTGAAGCCAACTACATACACTCGTACAATTAAAAACTTTTTGAAGTCGAACTCCGCGTCCTTTTATTTAGTTAATTAATATCGTTTATTTCGATTCTCTAAAAAAGCTTAGAGAATTTTCAATCTCCATGCCAAATTTGGTGTATCTACCCTTCAATAACATCTGATATCTGAGTGTTCACACCAGCACTACCAGGTCAATCACCCTTCGACCATTGAAAATGGTTAAAAAAGGGTATACTAACTTGTCGAACGTGTATGCGCCCACCAAAATCGGATACCATCGAAAATGTCAAAGCCAAGATTCAGGACAAAGAAGGAATTCGTCCAGATCAGCAGCGTTTGATCTTTGCTGGCAAGCAATTGGTGGTGGTGCCAAGAAGCGCAAGAAGAAGAATTACTCTACCCCCAAGATGGGGGTACATGAGGTAGAAGGTCAAGCTAGCTGTCTTGAAAAATACTTTAACGAGAATGGTAAAATCCATCGTCTGAGACGTGAGTGTCCCGGTGAGAACTGCAGAGCTGGAGTCTTTATGGCTGCTCACGAGGACCGTCACTACTGCGGCAAGTGCAACTTGACTTTTGTGTTCAGAAAACCAGAAGAAAAGTAAAGTTGGAGAAGGCAGGAATTTAAATATGTATTTGAATTAATAAAAAATCGGTGATGATGAGCACATATTTAACCTTTACTCTTTCCCAATAGATTGTGAATGTATAATATTCTTGACAGATGAAGCTCGCCTGGCTTCCTTGTAAAGTGACGTGGCACAAAAACTTGGTGTTATGGTCATACTTTTCTAAATAATTTTTGTGTTTGTTGTTCGATCAGATTGAATTTGCAGAAAAGATAGATGATAATGGTCAGCTTATTATATGTCTAAGTCAAAAACTTGTATATTTTAGGCGTGGCACCTAAAATTAGAAATAAACTTAATTTGCGGACAATTTACATAAACCATTATCATTGTTTAGGCGCTTTTAAGAAAAACGCACGCACTAGAGTGCTCCTGAACTCTAACCTCTGCGTTTTTTCCTTTTGTGCTTTCTAGCCACGGCTTCATATCTTCTATGACATATCTATCATTTCTCAAGACTTTAGCTAGCTTATATGGCCCTTTGTATTATGGTACCAGCTTTTTACAAATCCCTACATGCGTGTCAAAGTTCTTTATCATCGCCAGACCTTCCTCATTATATTTCTGAGCTTCTTTTCTTTTTGTATCGGCTATCCTCTTATTATAGTCCACCGCTTTTATTTGACAATCAGCAGCATCTTTCCTAATCCTCTCCATATGTCTAGCATCCTCATTTTCCACTAGCTTGTCTAACTCTTCTTTAAATAAATCAGATTCCCTAGCCCTCTGTGTCACTCCAAATAACATTATACTCGGTCTTTGCTTAATTGATATTTGTACTGTATTATTTAAACTATGTTCGACTTTTTCTAACACTACGTCCCAATGTCATCCTTTATTCGAATCTACTAACTTTACAATCATAGGTCGTAGAATTCGATTAACCCTTTCTACTTGGCGATTAGCCTGGGGTGACCCTGTCGCAATTTTCACGTGCTTTATTTCATTTTCTTTTACAAATTCTTCAAATTCGTTCGAAGTAAAACAACTCCCTCTATCCGAAACAATATATCTTGGAATACTGCATGATCGACAATAATCAACAAGTGCTTTTATTGCTTCCTTAGTGCTTGTTGTTTTTGTTAGATACAGACGAACAAATTTCATACATCCATCTACCAGAATATGTTTGTTTGCTCTACCCTTGTCAACTGGCCCGTAGTGATCAATATGGATCACTTCAAACGGTGTAGTCTCCTTTGAAATGCTGTGTATAAATCCTTCCTCATTGCCACTTTTGGCTGAATAAGCTATGCACTTTAAACAATTTCCTACATGACGTTTCGTTTTTTCTTTCAAGTTGATAAGCGAATAACTCTACAAAATAATATATACCATTTTATCCACCCCAATATGACCTAACTTATCGTGATATTTATACAACACATGTTCCTCCATAGCCTCTGGTACTACGAATAAAAGCCTTCCATCATTTGTTTTCTTATAGATCACTCCATTCCTCATTTCATACCGTTTGTTCTCCGATTTCTGTAAAACTTCCCGCAATTCTTCTAGTTTTGGATCTTTGTTTTGACAAATTATTAAACTTTCCTCGAACGTATTTGTATCTATTGTTAATATTTCTAAGCTTCTGCTAAGTGCATCTACATGTTGCATTCTTTTGACTGTCTATTATCCATCTTTCAATTGCAGGGCTCATTGCCTTTTTATTGATCGCCAATGACAATGCGTTGCAATCCGTAACTAACTTAAAATATACCCTGTAAATAAATTCTGAAACGCCGAAGTGCGTTTATAATAGCTAGCAATTCTAGCTTAAAAGTTTTACCATATATATATCTTGACTCAACTTCAGATGTTCTCTTTGAATAATAAAATATAGGGTGAAATTTCCCATCATCCTTTCTTTGCATAAGAATTGCTCCAAATCCTTTCGAACTGGCATCGCAATGTAATTCGGTCTCATCATTATGATTATACAACGCCAATATTGGGCCCTCCAATAAATTCTGTTTTAATGCTTCAAATCATTCTAATTCTACCGATCCAAAACTAAATTTCTTGTCCTTTCTTACTAAGTCGTAAAGTGGTTTTGCTTTGACTGAAAAGTCTTTTACGAAACTACGGAAATAGGAGCATAAGCCTAAAAAGCTTTGGGCACTTTTTTCGGAATCGGAATATCTTTTATAGCTTGTATACCTTTATCGTCTGGCCTAATGCTTTCACCCGTAACTATATACCCTAGATATTTAATCTGTGACTGCAGAAATTCGCACTTGTCTAATCTCAACTCTAATTTATTCACTACTAATGAAAAACTTCTGCTAACGTCTTTATGTGTCTCTCACTGTCTTCTGTTGCAATTAAGATATTATCCATATAAATTAACACGCTACCTAATTTAGTCATATCTGAAAAAATGTTGCTAACGAACCTTTGAAACACTGCAGGAGCATTCCGAAGAGCGAACGGCATTCTGAGCAAGTCGTCTATCAATGGGGTAGGATAATTATCCCTTAATGTACTCTTATTCAATGTACGAAAATCATTACACATTCTACTTTCTCCATTCTTCTTTTTTACTAGTATTATCGGAGAGGCAAATTCAGAACTACTTTCTCTAATAAAACCTTTATATAAATATTACTCAATTAATCTCTGCACTTGTTCTTCTTCGACATATGATAATCTTCTTAATGGCTTAATGCCTTCGAATCAAAGTTTCATTTAACTTCCTGATAATAAGTCTTAAAGATTTCTGCTAACTTTCCCACTAGTTCCTGACTGCAATTTTCTCCCACTGTTAGACGTAAAGAATCATTAGCTTCTGGATATTCGGTTGGCAGCTCACTAAAATTATCTTTGATATTTTCTATTCTTCGACATTCCTTTTTCAATTCCTCTTCACTAACTTTATATAACGTAAACTCTTTTGCCACGTGTTCAATCTGTAAGCACTCTTTAACTACGCATCCCCTTTCCCTGAACTCTATTCCACCACAATCGTTTGTCGTATGCCTCTCCATTATACACTCATTTTCATTCCACTCATTCGCTTTTCACTCATTCGCTTTACACTCATTTGCTTTACCATCCTTTTTAACTTTTTTGTTGTCACCATTCTCAAATAATTCGCTTGCGATTTGAAATTTAAATTTGTTTATAAAAATTCGCCTTAAAATCACGCTCATCGATTCGTCTGGAATCACATATGTATATTTCAAATTCTTTCTCTATATTTTTAACAAAAATGTAAACTTATTATTTTGGCGAAATTAGTATGTTTATTAAAAAAAAAAAAAGGTATTTTCTTCGTTATTGTTACATTTTAAAAAGTTTTCCAAATTAAATGCAGAATTTTCATATGATTTTTCTGTTCTCTGCGTTTTTAAACAAGATATTCTAATCAAACTTATTGGGCTCCCCGAATCGATGAGACATTCTGTGGAGATACAAACATTACTTTTTGCTCTACAGTAAATATTTAAATACCTTACTGAATCGTTTTTATCCTTTTTGTTATCGGGACACATCGCCACCTTATGGTACGTACTGCCACACCCATAGCATGATCCAATTTCGCGTTTGGGCTTACTGCATTCCGAGGCGAAATGGCCTACACAGTTGCAATTGTAGCAACGTAGGCCTGTCGACTTTGGCTTCATTGGCTGGTGTACCTTACGCTCCGTTAGTGTGATTTTGTTAAACACCTTCAACACCTGGGACGCCTCCTTAAAACACTGCATGTACGCCTGCTGACGTAGGCTCTTATTTGGGATGCCCTCGATGACATTGTCCTAGAGTTCTTCTGCATACAACTGAATTGGAGCAGCCAAAAGAAGTTTTAAGTAAGTTGCGAAATTCTCTGATTGCTTCCATTTGCGGTCCTCAAAGAGTCGCCGCAACATAATTATACCCTTCGACCATTGAAAATGGTAAAAAAAGGGTATACTAACTTTGTGCAAATGTATGTAACAGACAGAAGGAGGCGTGGGAGACCACAAGCTGAGTCGATTGAGCACGTGTATGCGCCCACCATGTCTGTCTGTCTGTCTGTGTGAACGCACAGATCTCAGCTATTATAAAAGCTAGAGTTACCAAATTTGGTAGGAAGACTCTTGTGTACTATAAGCTGATCAAGTTTATTTCAAATGTTAGGTGCCACGCCCACCGCCCCCGTTAATCAAAAATTTAATTTTTGAACTTAAATTGTAAGCGCTGTTTAAAGATACAACTTTTTGATTTTAATATTTACTAAGCTAAATGAAATATCTACGTATTCTCAAAATAACAATCCGATCGGACAACAAACACAAAAGTTATTTAAGAAAGTATGAGCATAAAACCAAGTGCTTCTGTCAGCTAACAAGGGAGGCGGACGAGCGCAAAGCGCGACCGCCATCTGTCGGGATTAATTTTAAAGCATGTGCATATGCATATGTGTATGAACTTAACAAATTAAACTTAAAATTAAAACTTAACAATTAAAAATACAAACGCTACAGTCAGGAGCTAACTGTATAAGGCCATGGATTATAGTATACCGTAGGCAATAGGTATAGGTATGCATATCTAGCGCGTACCAAATTTCATTACATGTGCTTCTTCTTGATTTTTTTGGCACAAATTAAGAATGCATATTGCGTCTTGTCGTTTTGTCTAATGTCTCACCATTTTCGACAACTGCGATAGATGTTCAGTGGCTGAGTGGACTATGTCCCGGACTCTAAGACCACTGATATTGAGCGTGTTCGAGGCTCGATTGCTGCCGCGATCAACATGTGAAGTTCTTTTGTATTTCATAATTTTTTTAAAATAAATTAAAAGCTCAAAAACATTAAAGAGGGGGGACGGCGGTAGGCGATTTTTAAGTTTTAGTTACGCAATGTATGTAATTAGAACTTAGTTTTCTTTCAACACAACAGCATCTGCAAAACTAATTGTACATATTTATGTATGTACATATATACAGTCGTGCAATAATGTGTGTTGAAGTGGGACGCCAATACATACATGTGGATATGCAGACATGTATGTATGGGCGTCCCACTCGCACATTTATAACTTTACAAGGGCTTATGATCTATCTCTGGTATTTTCTAGCATTCTAACTGCAAAATATTGAGAGCAAAACAAAATAGGAAACATCCAATTGGAATCTTACTTAACTTGCAAAGTCATCACAGACAAAATACGGAAAGCGTGACGTCATTGAAGAACGCATTAGTTCGTGTTTTTTTTATGCGTGCTCAGTAATATAAAAATACTTAACATTAATTATAAATAATTGATATTATTTATAGCTATTATAATTTGATTGTCTTTCATATGAAAACAATGTAATGAAAATCTTTTTTATTTTTATTGAAATTTAATTAAATAATTTAATTTGATTGACTGTAACTTTTCTTTTGGTTTTTAGAATAAAATAAATAAACAAAATAAAATAAGAAATAATTAAAAAATGAAAATTCGCACCCGCCTCAACCGGGAGTTGAACACACGAACTCTCTCCCAGCCGTCCGCCACTCTAACCACTCGGCCATTGCCTCACTCCTTGGCCCATCGGCAAATCTGCATTGTGAACCAATTCTGTTACCATACAATGCAAATAAAAAGTTTAATAATATGCTGTGTGTCTGACGCTAGATTCGAACTTCGGTATGCTTGCGTAAATTAGGTCTGCTTAATTATATATGTTCAAAGTGAGTTTAATTCGTATCATATCTCACTTATTTATAGTCAGATTTTAATGAAATTTTCACATAACGCCCGTGGCAAGGTATTTGTCATGTAAGATATACAACTTTGGTTGTTGAGTTAATATTGTAGTTTTTTTAAATAGTTATTACTGATTTACAGAGGCGGGAAGAGGCGTGTCCAAATTTTAAAAAAAACTTTGAGACACTGCAATATATATGTACGTATGTTGTCACAAAATTTGATGACTCTAATTCTTATAGTTTCTGAGATCCAGGTGTTCATATAGACAGACAGACGGACAGACAACCTCCCGGTTGAGGCGGGTGCGAATTTTCATTTATTAATTATTTCTTATTTTATTTTGTTTATTTATATTATTCTAAAAACCAAAACAAAACTTACAGTCAATCAAATTAAATTATTTGATTAAATTTCAATAAAAATAAAAAAAAAGTTCATTACTTTGTTTTCATATGAAAGACAATCAAATTAAAATAGCTATAAATAATATTAATTATTTATAATTAAAGTTAAGTATTTTTATATTATTTAGCACGCATAAAAAAAAACGCGAACTAATGCGTTCTTTAATGACGTCACGCTTTCCGTATTTTGTCTGTTATGACTTTGCAAGTGCAGTAAGATTCCAATATTAAATTTGGTACGCGCTAGAAATGCATACCTATACCTATTGCCTACGGTATACTATGATAATCCATGGCCTTATACAGCCAGCTCCTGACTGTAGCGTTTGCATTTTTTTATTTTGTTTTGCTCCGAACGCCTCAGTCAGCTGAGTTAGAAGCACTTCCACATCGACGTTTATTCGACTGCTGTTGGCATACAGCCATGATTGCGCGTTTCCTTTTAATTTGGACATCAGCAACATTCGAATCAAATTGTCATTCAGATCGAACGTTTCTACAACGACATACATGAAGCATACATGACAAATACCTTGCCAAGGGCGTTATGTGAAAATTTCATTTAAATCGGACTATAAATAAGTGAGATTTTTATTAAACAAGTAATGTAGCTTATAAGTGTAACAAATTATGAATGTTCTTCAAGATTTCAGATTTAATTATGACGAATCTTATTATTTAGTTTTAGTAACAACCGCTCTTGGTAACATTCTGTACTCGATTTCCTACTCTACACTCGCTCCCTTTCTATCGATAACTTCCTCTTGTCTAGGGTTTCATTTTAAAAGTATCGAAACATTTAATATCGATTACCACTGCGAGTATTCTTACTGGAACCAATTCCCACAATCGGCCCTCCTGACAGTACATTCGCCTCGAATGGATCAAGCCATGGTTTCATATACTCTGCAACTGTAATTGTTTTTTTCATTATCTCCTATCTTTTCAACCTCATACCTCCCATGATCTTTGATCTCAACCACTTTATATGGGCCCAAATATTTACCTTTCAGCTTTAGCCCTACTCCGTACTGTGTTCTTTTTATGGCTACCAAATCATTAATATTATACTGTTTCTGTTGCTTTCTTTTTAAATCAAATGCATTTTTATTTTCTTCCTGTATATTCTTAATATTTTCACGAGCTTCTTGCCGCAAATTCTCACGCTTTTCTTCTAACTCTCTAATCATGAATTCGCTTACTAAATCTTTTAGCTCCTTATTATCAGAAACGCGCATATCTACTCCAGTTATTAACTTAAAAGGTGTTATTTTCGTGCTTCTTGGCTCTGTATTATTAATTACTTGCTGAACTTGCCCTAAATTTGTATACCATAATCCTGGATTGTCATTACTTAACTTAGACAACATTGGAACTACAAGCTTATGCATCCGTTCCACCTGAACATTTCCACGAGGTACACCGGTGGCAAATGTTGAATATTTTCATTCTCACAATATTCTTTAAAAGAATTCGAGGTAAATGCGGAACCTCTATCCGACACAATTCTGTAGGGGTTCCCAAAATTAACTGCTTATTTTTTCAAGCACTCTATAACCGACCATCGACACCTGTACTACGGGTTGGATACAACCAAACATATTTCGAAAACCCATCTACCACAACTAAAATGTGATTATATCGCTTATTAGTTAGTTCCATTGGGCCAACATGGTCAATATGGTATGTAATAAACGGTATATTACCCTTATCGATTGCTGTCAAAAACCCTTCCTTTTTACCAGATTTCGCATTAACTATTATGCAACGAACACAACTATCTACAACACGAACAACTCTTCCATTCAATTTTGGAATATAATACGACTTTTCCACTAAATCTTGCGTTTTAGCAGCCGAGAAATGACCTTGGTTATGAGCAGTAACAATTATTTCGTTTTCCATCTGACTAAGGACCACTATGAGTTCTTTATTTGGGTCCTTAAATAGAACCTGATTTTGAATATAAAAATCTTCATACGAATCTTTAGCGACCAATTCTCTAACCCCTCTTATCCACTCATCTTGCAGCTGGGCCTCTCTCAATCGATGGATCAAAAGTATCGGTTATAAAAGAGCAAGACACTCAGCTCAAAGCATCAGCATGCTTTAACTTAGACCCTGAACGATATTCTATTTTATAATCAAAATCTTGCAAATACAATGCCCAACGCGCTACTCTTAAAGGAACTTCTTTCTTTTTCATGGCCATCATGAACGCGTTACAATCAGTTACTATAGTAAAAGATATATCAAGAACATACACGCGCCATTTCATTAAAGCTGCTATTATTGCTAAAACTTCTAGCTCATACGAACTGTAATTCTCCTCACATGGCTTAGTTTTCCGACTCATAAATTGTACAGGGTGAAACATATTATCTTCAGGATCTTTTTTTGTAATAATACTGCCCCATATCCATACTTTGAAGCATCTGTGTGAATCTCTGTTCGCAACTTCGGGTGATACAGCTTTAATACTGGCTCACTAACTAAAGCTAATTTCAGTTCTTCAAATGCCTTCCGCTGAACTACAGCAAATCCGAACTTAGCATCTTGCCTTAAAAGATCTGACAATGGCTTAGCAATGGCTGCATATCCATTTATGAATTTTCTAAAATAAGACGTTAACTCCAAAAAACGTTGTATAGCCTTTTTATCTTTGGGTTCGGGAAATTCTGTAACGGCCTGTATCTTTTCTTTGCTTGGGGTTATGGTTCCATCTTGAACGATATATCCCAAAAAATTTACTCTCCGATGTAATATCTGGCATTTGCCCCAATTAATTCTTAGTCCATTCTGAGAAGATACTTCTAACACTAGCTTCAATTTTCTTATCCCCTCATCAACATCGTTACTAGGCACAATAACATCGTCCATGTAAAGTATATATTACAATGCCACTAGCGAGCAACTCTCGTAGAATAGACATTATAAACCTAGTGAAAACTGCAGGCGAATTCGAAATGCCAAACGGAAAATTATCTCTTATAATTTTCTCATTTAATTTGCGATAGTCGCAGCATAGACGCTTTTTCCCATTTTTCTTAGCCACCAGGACTACGGGTAAAGCATACTCGGATGTACTTGGCTGTATTATACCTTCTTTTAACCATTCCCGCACCTGCTCATCTACAAAGTTTTGGTCACTATACGACTGTCGCGTGGGATGCTGATAAACTGGAACGTCATCTTTCAAAACAATTTTCATCTCGACAGGGCCATCTGTGTTACGAATTGGACAATATTGTTCGATCATCTCCAATACCGTTTTAGCTTCAGGCTGATTAAGATGAGATAAATCTACCTTAGAAGTTGCTATAAGCTCTTCCACACACATGTTTCGAAATTCGTCATTCACCTGACAATCAACTGTCTTTGTATCCCTAATTTTACCTCCATCTTCAGTTTTCATCCTGATATTAAAGTGAGTACCACTTTTGGTAACCTTCATATCGACAGTGTCCAAAATTGTCCTACCTAAAATAGCATCATGAAATTCTACTTCCATTGGAATATAAGCTATTAGAGCGGATATAATAACACTTCCAAATGTTAAAATCCGACTTTCTCCAATTCCCGTCAAACTCTTCCCTTTACCAGTTATTTCTGCTGCTCCTAGACTCATGAAGACTTGTCTGCGCATTAAGCACAAAATATACTTTGTTTGTAAACAACGCTCTTCTATTCAAGACCTGAAAGAGTAAACTCACTGCCTAACGACGCTCCTACTTTATCCTCTTGAACTACATTAGCATTTGTTTCTTTCTTGACATCTGTTTGTGCTGTACATTGTGCTGCTCGGTGTCCTGCCTGACCACATTTAAAGCAAACAAACTCTTTTTTCTTACAGTCTTTCATTACGTGAGAACTATCGTCGCATTTGAAACATTTCCTGGATGTTCCAGACTTAACCTGACCTTTGCCTTGATCTTTCTTTTGCTCCTGACGTTCCCCAGCTGATTGATTCGATTTGCCAGATCTAGCTTTCTGATGTATCTCGATTTGATGTTTCAGTTCCTGTATATTTCTGGCCTGGTATAAGATAATCTTATTCCCTTTCGAATCTGGAATACCCTTTATGTAGTAGTCAATTAAACTTGGCTCATCAATATTAACTGTCTTTGCGATTTCTTTCAGAGCATACAAATATTCAAACATCGATGTGTCCCAATCAAAGGTAACATCGATGTCATTTTTGCTAACATCGATGTTGTTTCATCTCGAATTCTGAATTTTAAAATTCGTGGTAAAACATGGAAATTTTAAGTATCTAAATTAAGTTAGGGGAAGACAAATTCAAATGAAAAAATACAAACGCTACAGTCAGGAGCTGACTGTATAAGGCCATGGATTACCATAGTATACCGTAGGCAATAAGTATAGGTATGCATTTCTAGCGCGTACCAAATTTCATTATATGTGCTTCTTCTTGATTTTTTTGGCACGAACTAAGAATGCATATTGCGTCTTGTCGTTTTGTCTAATGTCTCACCATTTTCGACGACTACGAGACATGTTCAGTGGCTGAGTGGACTATGTCCCGGACTCTAAGGCGGCCAATGATATTGAGCGTGTTCGAGGTTCGATTGCTGCCGCGATCAACTATGACTTGCAAAGTCATAACAGACAAAATATGGAAAGAGTGACGGCATTGAAGAAGGCATTAGTTCGCGTTTGATGCGTGCTGAATAATATAAAAATACTTAACTTTATTTATAAATAATTAATATTATTTATAGGTATTATAATTTGATTGTCTTTCATATGAAAACAAAGTAATGAATATTTTTTTAATTTTTATTGAAATTTAATTAAATATAGTAATTTATTTTGTTTGACTGTAACTTTTTTTTAGATTAATATGTAGAATAAAATAAATAAAAACGAGAGCAACAGTCGCGCAAAACGCGGACAGTGGGATACCCTTCGACCTATGTTCCCGTGTAGTTTAATTTGTTAAATTCATACACATATGCATATGCATATGCTTTGAAATTAAACCGGACAGATGGCGCTCCCACTTCGCGCTCGCACTTCGCGCTCGCCCACCTCCACCTCCTTGTTAGCTGACAGAAGCACTTGGTTTTATGATCATACTTTCTTAAATAACTTCTGTGATTATTGTCCGAACGGATTGTAATTTGGAGACTACGTAGATATTTCATTCAGCTAAGTATATGTTAAAGTCAGAAAGTTATATCTTTTATACAGCGCTTACAAATTGAGTCCAAAAATTAAATTATTGATTTGTGGGGGCGGTGGGCGTGGCACCTAACATTTGAAATAAACTTGATCTGCTTATAGTACACAGGAGTCTTCCTGCCAAATTTGGTAAATCTAGCTTTTATAATAACTGAAATCTGTGCGTTCACACAGACAGACAGACAGACAGACATGGCTCAATCGACTCGGCTTGTGATCCTGAGCAAGAATATATACACTTTATGGGGTCTCCCACGCCTCCTTCTGCCTGTTACATACATTTGCACAAAGTTAGTATACCCTTTTTTGACCATTTTCAATGATCGAAGGGTATAAAAATAAAATAATAAATAATTAATAAATAAAAATTCGCACCCGCCTCAACCGGGAGTTGAACACACGCACTCTCTCGCAGCCGTTCGCCACTCTAACCACTCGGCTATTGCCTCACTCCTTGGCCCAACGGCAAAACTGCATTGTGAACCAATTCTGTTACCATACAATGCAAATAAAAAGTTTAATAAAATGCTGTGTCTCTGACGTTAGATTTGAACTTCGGTATGCTTGCGTAAATTAGGTATGCTTAAGTATATATGTTCAAAGTGAGTTTAATTCGTATTATAGTATCTCACTTATTTATAGTCCGATTTAAATGAAATTTTCACATAACGCCCGTGGCAAGGTATTTGACATGTAAGATATACAACTTTGGTTGTTGAGCTAATATTGTGATTTTTAAAAAGTTATTACTGATTTATAGAGGCGGGAAGGGGCGTGTCCAAATTTGATGACTCTAGCTCTTACAGTTTCTGAGATCCAGGTGTTCATACAGACAGACAGACAGACAGACGGACAGACAGACATGGCTCAATCGACTCGGCTACTGATACTTATTCAGAATATATAAAGTTTATGGGGTCGGAGATGCCTGCTTCTGCCTGTTACGCACATTTCCGTTCCGACAAACACAATAGACCATGAATTTTTTTAAAATCCATGGCCTAAAAATGTGACCCTTTGCAATAGTGGAAGGTAAGATCACTAAGCAATGAACAGCCGAACATGCAGCCGCCCCAGCCGAGCGTGCAGCCGAAGTCTCTAATGCTTCAATGCTTATGTTCAATGCTTCGGGCTCTGGGGCGGCTGGATGGAAAAATCACCTCAAACAACTTTTACGCTGTTTGATGTGTTCATTGCTTAGTGGTAAGATCAAGATGCACAATTTTCGATTATGTTCATGTTTTTTTAGATGAGTACTGATGACAGAGTATTGAAAACTCTCGTATGCAAAAGTTTATGTGTGCCGCCTTCGTTTTGTGAGTCTGAGCGGGTATTCAGCAAGGCGGGCCAGCTGATCTCCGACAGGTGAACGAGACTGTCTCCAAAAGTGGTAGATCAATTACTGTTCCTTAATAAAAACAATGACCTTAATAAAGTTTAGGTATTGTTTTGTCTTTAAAAAATTAAAAAGTTTTATTTTTCAAATCATTGATGTTTCATCGATGATTTACTTTGAAAACATCGAAAACATCCGCCCCTCTTTTATGTTTTGAGCTTTTAATTTATTTAATGAAAAATAATTAAAAACAAAAGAATTTCACATGTCGATCGCGGCAGCAGTCGAAGCTCGAATACGCTCAACATCATTGGTCTTACAGTTCGAGACATAGTCCACTCAGCCACTGAACAACTCTCTCGGTAGACGGAAATGGTGAGACATTAGACAGAGGGACAAGATGCACTATGCATTCATAACTCTTGCCAATAAATCAAGAAGCACATGTATAGAAATTTTGTACGCGCTAGAAATGCATACTTATATCTATTGCCTACGGTGATAATCCATACATATCCATATGATAATCCATACAGCTTTATACAGTCAACACCTGACTGTAGCGTTCGTATCTCTTTCTCGAAATTTGGAGAATCGTCTGAAACAATCTTACACTTCATTGTTTGGAAGCGCTGCACAGTATAGTTGGACCTGCAGCATTATCATGGTTTACATTCGTTCAACGCATTCTTGAGCCGGTTTTAGCAGTTTTTCTCGTTTTTAGGGCATGCCTTAGAGTATGCTTCCGATCCAAGATCCTAGCCAGAACTTGAACACTGGGATAGTTGTAGCATAGCACAGTGCGTGCTCGCCTATTTTTGCTTTTTTCGGTCTTGGCTCACATGGGCTCTTCCATTGGGACAATTGGGCTTTGGTTTCGATATCATAACCATATACCCTGGATTCGTCACCAGTTTTGACCCTTTTGAGTAAATCTGGGTCATTCAACAGCTCTTGAGCGATGCTCATGCGACGGTTCTTTTGGTCAAAATTTAGCAATTTTGAAACAAACTTCGCTGACACACGTCTTAAGCCTAAAACGATAGAAAAAATTTCATGGCACAAGCCAAGCGGTATACCGACATTCTCAGCAACTTCTCTGATAGTGATTTGATGATTTTCTAAAACAATTTTCTTCACTGCTTGAACGTTTTCATCAGTTGTTGACGTGATTGGGCGTCCAGAGCGAGGTTCGTCATTGGGATCTTCTCGGCCATCTTGGAAGGGTTTATACCACTTGTAAACATTTTTTTACTCAACAGTTTCACCGTCAAAATTTTAAATGTTTCGGAGCCCTTTATTTTATTTTTTATTTGATGCAAATCCTTTGATCCATATTTTTCGATAGCAAAAAATCGTCGAGCACGAAAACACTTATAATCTTTACGCCTCTCACATCCAAACAAAAAATGCTATACACTTGAAACTTGGTACAGATGTTCAGGAAGACTGTACCAATATAACAAAACAAAAAAAAATTAAAAACAAAGAAATTCGATTATAAGTACATAACCCGCGAAAATTCAAAATTGGCGATACTTTTTGAACACACCTCGTAAGATAACGAAACTTCGACTTCAACATTTGTTACCGCTTTTCAAACCGCTTTTACAACACGCAGTGCTCACTAACGATCAATATTATATGAGTACTATCGATGAGCTTTCGGAAATATGCACAAATTGTATGTATAGCATTTTTCTATTGATTGTGCCATCGCACAGTGGTTGCGCCCATAGGCCAAAAATCAAAAAACCTAGTACGGCCGATTTGCTCATAAAGTAGCCAAACCATCTCTAAAATGTCCAAACATATCAAGATCAAACTGGTTTTTTCTGCAAAGCTAACGGTACATTCTAAAAATAGAACTAAAGTTGCCAGCTTGTGTTTTTTTGCTGCGCGCAATTGCACGAACAGCATTTCACAGCAGACAAAGTCAAACTTTCAAGCATTAAATCTCCGGTTAATATTGTTCAAATTGTATAATTTAAAATGGTTTTGAAAATTGAAGGTATTTACTTTAATAAATCATTTTTGTAATATTATTTCTATTGATAATACATTTATGTGACATTAAAATTAATTTAACCTTTTTTGTGCATTTTGTGAACGTCTTTTTTATGTTTTGTTAAAGTTTTAGTTGTGTTCCCCCCCGATTCCCTTAATGAAACCTTAACTAGTGTATTTGTCAATGTTTTTTGATAAAAGAAAAAGTTAAGACTTTTGCTGCAAGCCGCTGCAAAGTACTTAAAAATGAAATACACTAACGCTGTCTCCCTTTATTCCAAGGTCTAATTTCTTGTTACAGCGCTGCGTTTTGTTTGTTGTTGTGATCCCGTTATTGTGTTTGTATTTTGTTTGTGTTCAAATATGTTGTTTTGTTATTTTGTTTTTATTACTCTGTTATTTACTTTACTGTTAGGCACATTTTGCGTTTTTTCACGTATGGACATATCATATTTGAGATTTGGTGCACGGAAAAGGGTCTCAATGCACAAAAAGCGCAAAATGTGGCAAATCGCGTACAAACATTTATTGAGGATATGGAGGAAGTGACAGAAGTTTGCAGAATAACAAACTGCACTAATTATATTTGCAAAAAATTAGCCGAATTTTGGACGAAATGTGGAAGGAGTAAGGTGAGGACTGTCGGAGTACACTCTGAATGGCTCAACAAGCAGGAGAAAATTTTGTTATGTGGAAATGATATTGGAAAAGTTAATGGTGATCGAGGACGGCCGAAAGTGGACTTTGAGGATTGCTCAAAGAGGACAAAGCGGAGACGGGTAGCTGAAATTTCCAAACTGGACGAGACTGCTGCTTCTTTTTTGCGGTCTTCTGAGGTGCGATCACAAAGAGAACAATCCCAGGCAAATGTTGAAGAAGTTTTGTCACTGTTAGTTGAAGTCGGTTTAACAAAACATCAATATTTGTTGATTAGAACTTTCATCAATTTGAAGGCAGGATTTGACTTACTTCTCAGACTTATTACAAAGTCAAAAAATCAGATTATTTGGAAAAATCCTCGACCATCGTCCACCCGGTACTGCACACCAATAAGATTTCAATTCAAGAAGGAAACTACTGAACTGTCCATTAAGGAAGAGGAATATTTCCAAACTAAAATTGACCAGCTTAAAAACACAATTTTTGTCACAGAAAATAGGAAAATTGAAGTGGAACATTCCTTGCAGCTCACCATGGTCGATGGAAAAATATGCAATGCTCTAACCGAAACATCATCAGCAAAGTGTTACATTTGCGAAGCAAGCCCAACTCAGATGAATAATTTGGAGGAATGTCTTCTTAGAAAAGTATATGAAGAACGATTTGAATTTGGGCTCTCACCGTTACATGCATATATACGTTTTTTTGAGTACTTCATCCACGTGTCGTACCGATTGGATCTTAAAATTTGGCAGATACGTTCTGAGGAAGCAAAAAACCAATTTTTAATACGCAAAAAATTTATTCAGTCTGAGTTTCGTCAAAAAATGGGCCTTATAGTGGATAAACCTAAGTCTGGAGGAAGTGGAACATCTAACGACGGGAATACGGCAAGAAAATTTTTTGGTAATCCAGATTTGTCTGCGGACATAACAGGCCTTGATAAGGAACTAATTTTAAGATGTGCAACACTCTTGCAAGCATTGTCATCAGGATATAGTATAAATCCGAAAAAATTCGGAGTCTATGCATTGGAAACTGCAAAAGGACTTGTTGAAAAATATCCATGGTACTACCTTTCTCCTTCAGTGCATAAAATATTAATTCACGGTCCTTCAATTATTAGAAATTGTATAGTGTCAATCGGTGAACTTTCTGAAGAAGCTGCAGAATTCAGAAATAAAGATATAAAAATGTTTAGGCTTAAGCATACCCGTAAAATTTCACGGGTCTTAACAAACACCGACCTATTTAATAGATTGTTTTTAAGCTCCGACCCTTTTATTTCTGGTCAAAGACAACTTCCATGCAAGCAAAAGTCAAAACTCTTTAAATCAACTATAGACATACTAGAATAATATGTTCATACTTTTACTATATCTATACTTATTTGAATTTATAATATTATAATTATTATTATTTATGTTATTTTGATTGTAAAATTATTTTTTATTTTCGATATAAACTATAAGAAACATTAAATATAATTTATTATGAAATATTTGAAATTTTCCATACAAACACTTTATTGCAGACCGATCGCTCTATGGCAGCTATATGATAGAGTAGTCCGATCTGACTAATTTTTATATATGATATTAGAGCTATTATTAGAAAATTTTGTGCACAGTTTCAAGCCTCTACCTCAACTGGAAGTATTTATGGCCGCGCTCTCCATACAACGCCGACCACTGTGCATTGTACATATTTATATGTACATATGCAGCAAATAATCATTAAGAAGCCGAAAAGTATGCAACATGTTTTGCTAGGCTGCTTGAGATTTTGCAAAGATTTATTTTTAGGCCATGGATTTTAAAAAAATTCATGGTCTATTGTGTTTGTCGGAACGGAAATGTGCGTAACAGGCAGAAGGAGGCATCTCCGACCCCATAAACTATATATATTATGAATCAGTATCACTAGCCGAGTCCATTGAGCCATGTCTGTCTGTCCGTCTGTCTGTCTGTCTGTCTGTCTGTCTGTCTGTCTGTCTGTCTGTCTGTATGAACACCTGGATCTCAGAAACTATAAGAGCTAGAGTCATTAAATTTTGTGACAACATACGTATATATTGCAGTGTCTCAAAGTTTTTTTTAAAATTTGGACACGCCCCTTCCCGCCTCTGTAAATCAGTAATAACTATTTAAAAACTACAATATTAGCTCAACAACCAAAGTTGTACTTCTTACATGACAAATACCTTGCCACGGGCGTTATGTGAAAATTTCATTAAAATCTGTCTTTAAATAAGTGAGATATGATACGAATTAAACTCACTTTGAACATATATAATTAAGCAGACCTAATTTACACAAGCATACCGAAGTTCGAATCTAACGTCAGACACAGCATTTTATTAAACTTTTTATTTGCATTGTATGGTAACAGAATTGGTTCACAATGCAGCTTTGCCGATGAGCCAAGAAGTGAGGCAATGGCCGAGTGGTTAGATTGGCGGACGGCTGGGAGAGAGTTCGTGTGTTCAACTCCCGGTTGAGGCGGGTGCGAATTTTCATTTATTAATTATTTCTTATTTATTTTGTTTATTTATTTTATTCTAAAAACAAAAAGAAAAGTTACAGTCAATCAAATTAAATTATTTAATTAAATTTCAATAAAAATAAAAAAAATGTTCATTACTTTGTTTTCATATGAAAGACAATCAAATTAAAATAGCTATAAATAATATTTATTATTTATAATTAAAGTTAAGTATTTTTATATTATTGAGCACACATAAAAAAAACACGAACTAATGCGTTCTTCAATGACGTCACGCTTTCCGTATTTTGTCTGTTATGACTTTGCAAGTTCAGTAAGATTCCAATTGGATGTTTCCTATTTTGTTTTGCTCTCAATATTTTGCAATTAGAATGCTAGAAAATACCAGGGATAGATCATAAGCCCTTGTAAAGTTATGAATGTGCGAGTGGGACGCCCATACATACATGTCTGCATATCCAAATGTATGTATTGGCGTCCCACTTCAACACACATTATTGCACGATTGTATATATGTACATACATAAATATGTACAATTAGTTTTGCAGTTGCTGTTGTGTACCGACGAAAGAAAACTAAGTTCTAATTACATATATTACGTAACTAAAACTTAAAAATACAAACGCTACAGTCAGGAGCTGACTGTATAAGGCCATGGATTATCATAGTATACCGTAGGCAATAGGTATAGGTATGCATTTTTAGCGCGTACCAAATTTCATTACATGTGCTTTTTCTTGATTTTTTTTTTGTACAAACTAAGAATGCATATTGCGTCTTGTCGTTTTGTCTAATGTCTCACCATTTTCGGCAACTGCGATAGATGTTCAGTGGCTGAGTGGACTATGTCCCGGACTCTAAGACCAATGATATTGAGCGTGTTCGAGGTTCGATTGCTGCCGCGATCAACATGTGAAATTCTTTTGTATTTCATAATTTTTGGGCCATGGATTTTAAAAAAATTCATGGTCTATTGTGTTTGTCGGAACGGAAATGTGCGTAACAGGCAGAAGGAGGCATCTCCGACCCCATAAACTCTATATATATTCTGAATCAGTATCAGTAGCCAAGTCGATTGAGCCATGTCTGTCTGTCCGTCTGTCTGTCTGTCTGTCTGTCTGTCTGTCTGTCTGTCTGTATGAACAGCTGGATCTCAGAAACTGTAAGAGCTAGAGTCATCAAATTTTGTGACAACATACTTATATATTGCAGTGTCTCAAAGTTTTTTTAAAATTTGGACACGCCCCTTCCCGCCTCTGTAAATCAGTAATAACTATTTAAAAACTACAATATTAACTCAACAACCAAAGTTGTATATCTTACATGACAAATACCTTGCCACGGGCGTTATGTGAAAATTTCATTAAAATCGGACTATAAATAAGTGAGATATGATACGAATTAAACTCACTTTGAACATAAGCAGACCTAATTTACGCAAGCATACCGAAGTTCGAATCTAGCGTCAGACACACAGCATTTTATTAAACATTTTATTTGCATTGTATGGTAACAGAATTGGTTCACAATGCAGCTTTGCCGATGAGCCAAGGAGTGAGGCAATGGCCGAGTGGTTAGAGTGGCGGACGGCTGGGTGAGAGCTCGTGTGTTCAACTCCCGGTTGAGGCGGGTGCGAATTTTCATTTATTAATTATTTCTTATTTTATTTTGTTTATTTATTTTATTCTAAAAACCAAAAGAAAAGTTACTGTCAATCAAATTAAATTATATAATTAAATTTCAATAAAAATAAAATTTTCATTACTCTATGAACAAAGTAATGAAAATTTTATTTTTATTGATTGTATATACATACATATGTACAATAAGATTTACAGTTTCTGTTGTGTACTGACGAAAGAAAACTAAGTTCTAATTACATATCTTGCGTAACTAAAACTTAAAAATCGCCTACCGCCGCCACCCCTCTTTAATGTTTTTCAGCTTTTAATTTATTTAAAAAAAATTATGAAATACAAAAGAATTTCACATGATGATCGCGGCAGCAATCGAACCTCGAACACGCTCAATATCATTGGTCTTAGAGACCGGGACATAGTCCACTCAGCCACTGAACATCTCTCGCAGTCGTCGAAAATTGTGAGATATTAGACAAAACGACAAGACGCAATATGCATTCTTAGTTCGTGCCAAAAAAATCAAGATATGCAGACATGTATGTAAGTTAATTACTTGCAAGTATGCAAAGTAAAAAATAAAAGATTTTAATGTTCAATTAAAAACAATGACTTTATTACTTAAAATCCAATTTACAACTGATCAACCTAAGCTGTCCCTAATAAGCTGTGAGTCTTGGCTGTGAGCTGCGCTGCCGTTGGTGGCAGAGGGTCGACGTTGATTTCGCTGCTTCCAATAGGCCACGATATCGGCTGATGTCTTGTTGGTCGAATTGTTGCAGTCTTCTTGGAATCACATGCATTGGTGGGAGCGGAAGCAGTTGCCAAACAGATTCTTAGAATTCAGCTTGGCAGCTCGGCGCGTGCAGGAAATTATGTAGACGCTGAGCTTGCAGATTGGAACTTGCGTACTGGAGTTCATTATTCTAGATTGCAGCATTTTAGGTGTTAACTCTTCCCCCTCTAATTTATGCTTGTCCTCAAGCGGTCTCTAGAAGTAGGGAATGTTGTTGAACTGAGGTAGCTGATATTGTCCCTCGGTCGAAGATTGATCGCAAGTTGATGGTGCGAGGATCGCTGTGACTTTTGTGTCCATTCGAGGCGTGGGTCCTAATTGCAATGTTATGCTATTTTGTCTTTGACTATAGGTGTGTAAGCCCAGAATGAGAATCAGAGCAATGCCAAAGAGTGTCAGCAGAGTTATGCTGTTGACCGTTGAATGGGTTTTTATACGCATCAGCTGTCCAGTGTTATTTATGTGCAATGCTTCCAGTGCTTCAAGTGATAGTACCTTAAGTCTTTCTTTTTCCTCAGCCGTAAACTGCACAAGAGGAGCTATAGGGGTCAAGACTGTAGATTCCAAGTTGCTGAACCGCTTGTTGTCGATGATCATCGAGTCGTTTGATAGTTGAACAAGATAAGTTCCCTCTAGGTGAAGCCGTGTGTTGTTCCAGGTTACGTTTCCATCGTAGTTGTTTAGTAGGATGATTCCATCGTCAACTTCTTCTATTTTAGATACGTGGTCGGCATTGCTAAAACTACACAGCGCTTTCTTTCCCTGAACTAACTTTGGAATACAATTTGAATTACTTATGTTAACAATTTTTTTCTTATCGCATATTTTAATATATTCTAATGTTTTATAAGTTTGCGGAATGCCATAGGTGAGATTTTTTAAAGACAAAGATTTCTTGAAAGTTTAAGTGTATAATTGAATTGTTTTTTACTATGGGCTTTATGATAACGTGTTGGTATTGTGTTTCTTCTAAATTTGGAATCTTAACAATATACAAAAGTGTTGTTTTATTGTGTAAAATTGAGACATCGGAAAACTCCATTATTTCTTCCATTGACAGGGGTGGCATGTTATTTCTTTTAAAAATGTTCTCGATTTCAATTAACTCATCTTCATTTAATACAAGTGTGTTAACTACGTTTAGTCGTGCCCACTGAATGGCGTATCTAATGTTAATAATTTCTTCTTTTAGAAGTCTAATTTGATTGTGCAAACTGATAGCTATCTCAATACTAACTGAACTGCTTTTATGAATAGAATTAGTGAGGGCGTTGGATACTGAAGTGAGTTTATTTATTCTTTCTTCTAACTGTGTGTTAATAATGACCTGTTGGTTATTGTTGTCAATAAGTTTATTCAAGTTCTGCTCTATCATAACCAGATCATCGTGATCTGGACTACCCGCTATATACTTCCAACCTGACCCTAGCCAATTTAAAGACCTAGTTTTCCGAGTTTTGGGAAAGGCTGTAAGTGTTTGGAAAGTGTGAATAGTTGTATTTATCTCATGGTGAAGGGTAGCGTATAATGGACTGCGTTTAAGGCTTTTTTCCGTATGTTCATGTAAAATGTCTAAAGCGGTTTGGATTTGGTCGAGGTTAATGAGGTGTATTAGTTTGGTCGTTGAAGTTTGTAATTTTCCGATCCCCTTGTTTATTGTCAGTATCTGTGCGTTCGTGTAGTTCGTAAGGTTCATCGTTCCACCAACATCGTTCGTAATCCATAGTAATATCCTGAAAAATTTTAGATTTTGATATGGCTTTTATGTACTGTTTTTCCCGATTCTGTTATTACTGTTGTGTGCTTGTTTTCTTTAACTATTTCTTTCCTATATCTTGGGGAAAGCTTGGAACCCTAATCTAGTGTTTATTCTTACAAATATTTCTTCTCCAGGCTGATAATTACGTATTTCGTTTTTGTTTTTATTATGGTTTGTCCGGTCTGTTTTCTGTTTATTTTTGAGTCGTTCAATGTTATCTTGTCTGGCCGTTTCGTATTGGTCCGGGTCTGTTGTCACTCTCCTGCCGAAGAATACTTCTAGTGGTCGTTTCTTTGTAACGGAATGAAAACTATAATTATACTCGTAAACTGCCCTTTCTAAAAGTTCCTTGAAATTCCTCTCTGTGCCTTCTTTCCTGAGGCATCTCATTATTTCTGAAAGTGTTGAGTGGAAGCGTTCTATCTGACCGTTAACGGTACTTTTGTATGGTGGGGCAGTATAAACTTCTATCTGTAGCTGTTCCAGCATGAACTTAATTGATTGGGAATTGAAAGCTTTTTCATTGTCCATAACGATATGTTTAGGGACTCCGAAATAGAATATAACATCGCGTAAAGGGGTTCTGATGTCCTCTATCGCTTTTGAATTTATAATTCGTGCTTGCGCTAATTTAGAAAACTTGTCTATTGCAGTGAGTACTAAGTGTCGTTCGGTAGAGTAGATGTCAATGTGCAGTATGTGACCGGGGTATTCCGGGGTAGGAGTTTCCTGAAGTTCCGGATTAGGGGGGTGTCTGTCATATTTAGCCTCTTTGCAAACTTTACATTGCTTGACTAAATGTATAATTTTTTGCTTCATTTTCGGGAAATAATGGGTTTCTGCTAGTTGCTTTTGATTTTCCAGAGCGTTTCGATGTGCTCTCCTATGTATTTGAAGAATTCTTTCTTCCTGTTCAGTTTCGTCTGTCAAGTCTTCTACCCTGGACTGGGTGAATCGAGTTTTGATTCCTTTGAAGTGACTTCGGTAGATTGTCTGTATTTTTCCCATTATATTTTCAGTCGTGTGAATACCGTTAATTACGGAAGGGTTGAGATATTTTTTTAGGTCTGTTATTATGTCGTCCGTAGTGTAGTCGAGTCGGTATATTTCATGTCTATGGAAGGTAGGAAATGGGATGCTGAACTTGTAGTCGTATTTATCTGATTTGTAAAAGAATATTTGATTTTTGAAAACATTTATTGGGGCTTCGACGCTGACGATTAAGTCATGGCTAGAACTTTCGGCGCTATGTTGTGTAGAGGCAACGGAGTTAATTTGCTCTAAAGGTATTCTTGAGAGCGCGTCTGCAACAACATTTTCTTTTCCCGGTTTATAAAATATTTCGTAATCATATTCCTCTAGATATGCCTTCCATCTCTTGATTCTGGCATTTCCATTCCAGCTACTCAAAGAATGTGTTAGAGGTTGATGATCTGTAAAGATCTTAACCTTTGCTTTACCGTACAGGTAATTTTTGAGGGCCTTGAGTGCCCAAATTATGGCTAGCATCTCTTTCTCGTTAGCCGCATAGTTCTCTTCGGCTTTGGAAAGTGTTCTAGAGAGAAATGATATAGGGTGGTTGTCTTGCGATAGAACTGCTCCGATCGCGAAATTTGAAGCATCAGTAGTTAAATGGAACTCCTTCTTGAAATCTGGGTAACGGAGAATTATTTCTTTTGAAATTAAATTACTTTTAAGCTTCTTAAAAGAGTCTAGAGCTTCATTGTCTAATGAAATAAATTTTTTTGATGACATTCTTTTGGACACATGTCCATCTTCCCCTCTTAAAAGTGAAGTTAGGGGTTTTGCCAATTTGGCATAATTTTGTATAAATCTTCTATAGTAGCCGGAAAGCCCTAGGAAGGATCTTAGATCCCTCAAAGTTTTAGGGCAGGGATAATTTGCTATCGCTGCCACCTTATTCGGATTAGTTTCTATTCCCCTATCGGAGACAACAAATCCAAGGAATTCGACTTTGTTTTTCATGAACTCACATTTGTCCAACTGGCATTTCATGTTGGCATTCTGTAACGTTTGAAAAATTTTAGCCAAGTTCTCAATATGTGTATCATCATCTTTGCTAAATATGATGATATCGTCTATGTAAATAAAACATATTTTTCCAATATGTTCTCGAAGTATGTCATCTAATGCACGTTGGAAAATTGAGGGCGCATTCTTTAGACCAAATGGGAGTCGTGTAAACTCATACTTTCCGTTGTTTACGGAGAAGGCGGTCTTTTCTATGTCATTCTTTTTCAAAGAGATTTGGTGGAAGCCACTTTTTAGATCTAGAACAGAGAATACTTTATTGTCCCCTAATTGTGTAAGTACCTCATTTATCTCGGGAATAGGGTATTTGTCTGCAATGGTTATTTTATTAAGTTTACGATAGTCAATAACCATGCGATATTTTTTTCGCCTGAAGCGTCTGCCTTTTTTGGGTACAATCCACACTGGTGAATTATACGGGGACCTAAAAGGTCGAATTATACCATCTTCTAAAAGTTCTTTTATCTGTTTGTTTACTTCATCTTTCAGTGTCATTGGATACTGATAGAATTTCGAGTAAACCGGAGTATCGGACGAGGTTCGGATCGTTGCCTTCACATTTGTTGTGTAGGTCAGTTTCTGGTTTGGGTCTGCGAACAAGTCTGGAAATGACTTGAGTAATTCGCTTAGCTTGGCTTTTTGTGTGTCGGACAAGTGGGATGTTCTCGGAATAATTGTGTTGACTGCTTCAAATATTTTTTTCTTTGATGGGGATCTTGATGCCGTTTTTTAATATCATAATATTTTTGCTGATTTTTATCTCTGCCCCTAATTCTTTCAAACTATCGTTGCCCAAAATGGCATCGAAAGATTTCAATGTGGGCAACAGGAAAAATTTTACTTTAACGTCTGGAATGTTGAAAAGGTTCGTTTCTTTATGGTGCGTAACTACGGTGCTGCCGCCTACTGAGACGGCATTAAAAGGTGCTTTGTTTTGAATAGGGTTATTAACGAATTTAGGTTGGATATAGTTTCTGTTTGAACCGGTGTCTATAAGTATTCTAATGGATTTGCCATTCCTCATCTTGCATACGAAATATGGAAGAGAGGAATTCTTTATTCTAAAAAATTCAATGCTGCGTCATCGTAGTAATCGTACGAGTTATTGTCAGCGTCGGCTTCGTCTATCTGGTCTACGTAATCGTCCAGGTTGTCGTCAAGGTTGTTGTAGTCCTCGTACTCTGCCATAGCTTGTTCGTAGTCCGTCATTGTCAGTGGAGTCTCAGTGGGTCGCGTTTTCTTTTTCTTCCGTTGTGGTCTGTATATTAAAGTTTCTTTGTCGCTTCATCCCATCTGGTATTGGACCAGGTGGTCTTTTGCCTTGTTCGAAGCGAGGTCTGTTCATGTAATTTACCATTCTGGTCTGAACACTGGGATCTACATCCATAGACTCTGGACGAGGCAGTGGTTTTGGGGCCTGTGGCCTAGGTGGCGCTGACTGTTGTGGCGGGAATTGCCTATTCTGAAAAGGTCGAGGCGCAGCTGCTGGCTGTGCAAGCTGGTAACCGAAATTGTTTGAATTTTGTCTTGGTAAAGTAGTCGGTGGTTGTTGTCCGATTTGGTAATATTGAGTTCTTGGAGGTGGAATTGGTGGTTGTCTATTTATGAATGAAGTACTCCGAGGAGCAGGTGAAGGTTTTGCCGTCTGATTCCTAAACTGTCTTGTCTGTCCCATGTTTGTAGCATGTCTTGCCCTGAAGTTCTGGTTTTCTAACTTGAGGCAGAGGTGTAATGCTGAGGGTAAGTCTACTGGTTCTTTGATTCCCAGTAGGCGAGGCAAGTCGCCTTGTAATCCTCGTACGAAGGTGTCTAGAGCTTTGTCTCTGTACATCTTCGTCATTAACAATTCTGCTTCTCTTCCTAACCCCATACAACCGATCTTGTTTAGGATTAGTGATAGGTGTTTATAAACCGTTTGATGGAATTCTTCCACTGATTGGTTAGCACCCTGTATAAGCATCGTCATTTGATATTCTAATGTGTTAATGTCACGTTTGTCCGCGTAATGAAGAGTCAGACACTTTGAAATCGCTAACCAGTTCAATGGAGTATTGTAGGATTCTAGTGCCATATCAGCGTGTCCTACAATCTTATTACGTATGGTATGTAAGATACCATAGTATTTTGGGGTACCCTGGTAAGCACTGTACGCTTCTAAGATACGATCTACTCCCTTCTTCCATGAGCTGAACTCTGAAGGGTCACCTGAAAAGTCTCGGATAGTTTTTACTATATCCGGCACTCTGTCCAAGTCTCCTAAGTTCCCTGCATGTTCTGGGGCAATTATCTAGTCTGTTACGTTCGCAAATTCTTCTGAAGAATTGTGACGTCTCAACAAACCTGGCAATTGCTGTGCTAGGATTTCACTCACTGTTGCTGCTAATGCAGCTCTGTCTATGTTTTCGACCATATTTCTATTAAGTTCTTGTTCTTCCTGTCGTCTAATTCTTTGTCTACAAGCTTCTGCACTTAGTATTGAGGGCCTGATCAGATTGTTCGCGTTAGCCATGAAACGCTAAGCGAAACTGGATTAAGAATGTGTCGAGTTTTAGACAAGTCAAGGGAGCAAATGATGGAGCTTATTATGTTTAAAGGGAGTTAGTAAGATATTGTGTTCTCTCTTTTGTGTGTGTGTGTTTGAGTTTGTTGTTTATTTGTTTTATAACCAGAGGCTGGTTTTTTCCTTTTACTTTCGAGGGTCCCTTGGGAATCGTAAAGTTGGAATCAGTTATATCACTTTTGTGATCTTTTTGTTTGATTTATCGTTTTACGGTTTTTTATTTCCGTGTTTGCTTAAGAGTCTACTTGTGTTTTTAGTTAGTTAGTTTTTTTTGATAATGTTTTGTGTAATCTTACAGTACTATGGGTAACTTAAATGATGTGGCTCCTCCCTCCGACGATCCGGATTTCATCCTCTTTGTCCCACGACTACTAGGGATCCTGCGATGCGTACAGGGTTGAGGGGTGGTCTGTGGCCCTGCCTTCAGTCCTTGGAGTCCACCGATGGGCAAATGAACAAGTTAAGTTCGATTTGCCGGAGTCGATTTGAACGAACGAAAAAATTTCTTTTTCCGGAGTTGCACGTTCACTTCACTCGCGTTTTAGAACCGGTTGCGGCAAATGTAATTGCCAGCCGCGAACTTACAAGACGTTTTGCTGTTTCGTACGCGTACCGGTCCCTGCTCGGGCGCCAGTTAATTACTTGCAAGTATGCAAAGTAAAAAATAAAAAGATTTTAATGTTCAATTAAGAACAATGACTTTATTACTTAAAATCCAATTTACAACTGATCAACCTAAGCTGTCCCTAATAAGCTGTGAGTCTTGGCTGTGAGCTGCGCTGCCGTTGGTGGCAGAGGGTCGACGTTGATTTCGCTGCTTCCAATAGGCCACGATATCGGCTGATGTCTTGTTGGTCGAATTGTTGCAGTCTTCTTGGAATCACATGCATTGGTGGGAGCGGAAGCAGTTGCCAAACAGATTCTTAGAATTCAGCTTGGCAGCTCGGCGCGTGCAGGAAATTATGTAGACGCTGAGCTTGCAGATTGGAACTTGCGTACTGGAGTTCATTATTCTAGATTGCAGCATTTTAGGTGTTAACTTGTATGGGCGTCCCACTCGCACATTCATAACTTTACAAGGGCTTATGATCTATCTCTGGTATTTTCTAGCATTCTAATTGCAAAATATTGAGAGCAAAACAAAATAGGAAACATCCAATTGGAATCTTACTGAACTTGCAAAGTCATAACAGACAAAATACGGAAAGCGTGACGTCATTGAAGAACGCATTAGTTCGTGTTTTTTTTATGCGTGCTCAATAATACAATAATAATAACTTTAATTATAAATAATAAATATTATTTATAGCTATTTTAATTTGATTGTCTTTCATATGAAAACAAAGTAATGAACATTTTTTTTATTTTTATTGAAATTTAATTAAATAATTTAATTTGATTGACTGTAACTTTTCTTTTGGTTTTTAGAATAAAATAAATAAACAAAATAAAATAAGAAATAATTAATAAATGAAAATTCGCACCCGCCTCAACCGGGAGTTGAACACACACACGAACTCTCTCCCAGCCGTCCGCCAATCTAACCACTCGGCCATTGCCTCACTCCTTGGCCCATCGGCAAAGCTGCATTCTGAACCAATTCTGTTACCATACAATGCAAATAAAAAGTTTAATAAACTGCTGTGTGTCTGACGTTAGATTCGAACTTCTGTATGCTTGTGTAAATTAGGTCTGCTTAATTATATATGTTCAAAGTGAGTTTAATTCGTATCATATCTCACTTATTTAAAGACAGATTTTAATGAAATTTTCACATAACGCCCGTGGCAAGGTATTTGTCATGTAAGATATACAACTTTGGTTGTTAAGTTAATATTGTAGTTTTTAAATAGTTATTACTGATTTACAGAGGCGGGAAGGGGCGTGTCCAAATTTTAAAAAAAACTTTGAGACACTGCAATATATACGTATGTTGTCACAATGTATGTTTAATGACTCTAGCTCTTATAGTTTCTGAGATCCAGGTGTTCATACAGACAGACGGACAGACAGACATGGCTCAATCGACTCGGCTACTGATACTGATTCAGAATATATATAGTTTATGGGGTCGGAGATGCCTCCTTCTGCCTGTTACTCACATTTCCGTTCCGACAAACACAATAGACCATGCATTTTTTTAAAATCCATGGCCTAATGAATTTTTTTAAAATCCATGGCCTAATGAATTTTTTTAAAATCCATGGCCTAAAAATGGTGAGACATTAGACAAAATGACAAGACGCAATATGCATTCTTAGCTCGTGCCAAAAAAATCAAGAAGAAGCATATGTAATGAAATTTGATAAGCGCTAGAAATGCATACCTATATCTATTGACTACGGTATACTATGATAATCCATGGCCTTATACAGTCAGCACCTGACTGTTTTCTTCTCGAATTTTGAAGAATCGTCTGAAACAATCTTACACTTCATTGTTTGGAAGCGCTGCACTGTTGCTCTCGTTTTATACCTTTCGACCATTGAAAATGGTCAAAAAAGGGTATACTAACTTTGTGAAAATGTAAGAAACAGGCTGAAGGAGGCGTGGGAGACCCCATAAAGTATATATATTCTTGCTCAGGATCACAAGCCGAGGCGATTGAGCCATGTCTGTCTGTCTGTCTGTCCGTCTGTCTGATTGAATTATCTACGTATTCTCCAAATTGCAATCCGATCGGACAATAATCACAGAAGTTATTTAAGAAAGTATAAGCATTAAACCAAATGCTTCTGTCAGCTAACAAGAACGGCGGGCGAGCGCGAAGCGCGAGCGCCATCTGTTTGGAATAATTTTAAAGCATGGGCATATGCATATGTGTATGAATTTAACAAATTAAACTACACGGGAACATAGGTCGAAGGGTATCCCACTGTCGCGTGCTGCTCGACTGTTGCTTTTCTTACTGCTTTTGAATTGAATTTTGAAAATAATTAAATTTGCATGTATTTTGTTGTTGGCCAATTCTCAGTAAAACGTCACAACGATGCGCACATTTTCTGACAACCAATTTTTTTCGAAAAAAATTGCGACGCACACAAGAATGAGAAATTGTATTCCATTATAACGGTTAATTTGTCGGTTGCTTGACGCAAATGCGGAATTTCAGGGCGACCGGCATAAAAACACAATAAAATGTCATTTGATGTGTAATTGCTGTAAATGCTGATATTCAACAGCCTAAAACGATTGTAAAACATCATGTGTGTGACCTCGAAAGTAATGATGTCGCGAAGACGAAGAGATCGCCGCAGGCGAAAAATGTTTGAAAAAAATATAATCGCGCGCGCAAATGAAGTTGGAATAGAACTTCAACGTTTTTGGGATAACATACTCATCCACGGTTCACATACTCATACATATATGGGAATGTATGCGTTAATATTTAGACTGTTTGTTGCCGTCGTCGTCAGTATAGCTGTCTCCCTCGTGAGCAGCGGCGCGTGATATGATTGGGTGGCGGTTGACGGCCAATGGCAGTAATTTGAGTTCATTCTGTCTTATATTTGTGTGTGTTACGCATCGTATGTATGTGCCTATACTAATGGAAGTCTCTCTGTTATTCCCCTTTAATTGCAGGTTTCATCTATTAATCGCGTTTTGCGCAACTTGGCCTCACAGAAGGAACAGCAGGCGCAGCAGCAAAATGAATCAGTGTACGAGAAACTGCGTATGTTCAATGGACAGTCTGGAGGCTGGGCGTGGTATCCGGGCAATACTGCAGCCGCTCATCTAACGCTCCCGCCAACACCCACTGTGGTGCCAACCAATCTATCCGGTCAGCTAACCAGGGAAGAAGTACAGAAGCGAGGTAAGGCATCATTTAATCAAAATACATTCATTTTATACTTGACAGTATTGTTTAAGTGTTTACTGCTTATAACGTACAGTGCTGCCAACTTTTCTTAAGAAAAAACGCTGTTTTTGACGGGAAGGAAAGGCAAAGAAAATCTGAATAATTGCATTTCGTTCTGTAAAGTTCAATGAGACTTGCAGTTTCTCCATTATAATGTTTGATGCACAAGTTTCGAAATAACACATTGTCTACACACATAGACACTGCTTAAAGTCCTGCTTAAATCCCTTTTTAAGGCGCCTATTGCAATTGTATTTATACCCGCTTCCCAATGCACAGAAGGAGATTATAACTTTGTGCCATTTGTCTGTCCGTCCGTAGGAAAACCTAGATCTATCAAATTTGCTGTCAATAATTACTCCTTAAATAATTAATGTGTTTAGTTACTATGCCATCACAACTATATAGTTATTATATTATATAGTACCTTTCCTTTCTATATTAAGTTGTTTGTTCATTGGATTGGAATCATTTCAGGTCAGCTCAGTTCAGTTATCAGCTTATATGTTGGTCGTATATTATTTATATATAGATAGATCGTTTAAACCTTTAAATATTTTTCAACATTTTCTAATACTTTAATTAATATTTAATGATAAATAAATACTAGATTGTTCACTTTTCATTTGGACGTGTTAGTTATTGTGGTTAACAAAAATTAACTTTCTAGCATTTACATTTACATTACACTTGCTAATTGGTTTTTATCGATCTAAGCAAGGGGCGTAACCAGCGAGCAATAACAAGAAATATTGTCAGCAAATTTAATAGTCCTGGCTCCTATATTTTTTGAGATCTAGATATTCAAACGGACAGACAGACGGACATGGCTTGATTAAGAATACACATACATACATATATGTTTTGTAAGCCACGTTTCCTTCTGCCGATTAAATATGTGCATGATCAGTTGGTACAGAGAACTTAAGTGCGTAAGCACAGTGCAACTTTCCTTGGCCGGACAGAGAGAAGCTGACGCATCTGCAAAAAAAGTAAATAGGTGTCCGGCCAAGAGAATTTTCGCATTTCACAAAATGATGAAACTTAGAATGAATGATAACACAGGCCCTCAAAAAAACCAGTAAGAAAAGCAACAGTCGCGCAGCAAGCGACAGTGGGTTACCCTTCGACCTATGTACCCGTGTAGTTTAATTTGTTAAATTCATACACATTTACATATGCACATGCTTTACAATTATTCCCGACAGATGGCGTTGGCGCTTCGCGCTCGCCCGCCTCTCTTGTTAGCTGACAAAAGAATTTGGGTTTATGCTCATACTTTCTTAAATAACTTCTGTGATTATTGTCCGATCGGATTGCAATTTGAAGAATACGTAGATAATTCATTCACCTTAGTATATGTTTAATTCAAAAAGTTGTAGCTTTTATATTATTAATAATTATTAATTTACGGGGGCGATAGGCGTGGCACATAACATTTGAAATAAACTTGATCAGCTTATAGTACACAAGAATCTTCCTGTCAAATTTGGTAACTCTAGCTTTTATAATAGCTGAGATCTGTGCGTTCACACAGACAGACAGACAGACAGACATGGCTCAATCGACTCGGCTGATCCTGTGCAAGAATATATATACTTTATGGGGTCTCCGACGCCTCCCGAATGCTCAGATCAGGATTCTATATCTGTTGGGGGATATTTAAAGGTTGCTCAGATTTGTGAGGTTATGTCGAAGTCCAGACGTGATGGCGAAATTCTGACCTCGGATTGGGATTCAGCGACCCAAAATACATATAACTACATATGCCGCTTACCCAGATCATGAAATTTTTTTTTTTTTTTGGGCCTGTGTAATTGTTAATCAATCCATTCAATTCAATCAATAAACTCATCCCATATGGTAGAATGGCAAAGGCTGCGCTATTTAAATTAATTAAATATGAATACATTTCAAACCAAGGATCCTTTTTTTTCAAATTTGTTACTCATGGAGAAAGTGAAAGAGACAGAAAGGAATCAGGGAAGCCATCTGATTATTGAATTGAACAACCCTCTAGGGGTTGCAACATTTTGTCACGGATGAACAAACATTGGACCAAAGAAACAGTTAATTTGTTGGTCATTTGTTATTTGCCATTAAATCTAATTGAGAACGCGTAGTTCATAGTTCGATGTGCTGGATGTGCTCGACTGTTTGCCAACTTCAATTGCTTTTGTTTACACTGCGATCGATAAGCAAGACTGACATATGTGCTTTTGCCAATGCAGGCAGCTTCGCGTACCCCACCCCCGACCGAACCACCCCTTTGCGTCTGATCTCCTGCTTCTGTTTTGGCCACATTTTATATCTGTGCGCTTGAGTCCCATTCATCTATTCAGGCAAATTGCTTTCGTGACAAATGTTCCGCAAAGATAAAGTAAAGTAATCAGCAAAATGAAATTAAAAGGTCTGAGGATTCTTACGTAAACATACTATATTTATATTGTATATATACATACTACTTGTTCAGGTACCAGCATGAACATGTGATAATACTGCACTGAACTACACGGCCCTCTACCGCTGTACAGTGCAAGTGCTAGTAGGTACAGGATGTTGTCCCATGCAGCGATCCCTTATTTGCGTTTAAGACCGGCGACAATATTTTATGACATCACGTACACACATGTTTACGATTAGTAAGAAAGGTTCGCAACTATTCTGTATTTGTGTTGAATAATAATTGCATCATATATAAATAGAGATAAGTAAAATAACCACCACCGCGGTTTCTCACAACACCGCATTAGATTTTAAGAATCAGTTCTAAATAAACTCGCAAAGTGTAGAGACATACAATCTTTAACATATTTATGCAGTTGAAATAAACTCGTAAAAGTGTTTAGAAGTGTATTATCTTTACATTTTTTGGTCGTTCGAGCCGGACAGAACATTTTTATGTCCTACGTGTTAAACCAGTCGACCGAATATACTTGTATTCGGAGATGAAGCAAGCCAAGGAAGACGAAGAGCCATTGCCAGTGATGTGCCGCGTAGACTACACGGTGTAGACTACACGATTGTCTACGTGTCGACAATCGAATGTCGACAATGTTTGAGGACGACACGTCGACAATGTCGACAATGGCTTAGTAAAGAAAATATAATACATTTTATTAAATAAAGAACAATTTATTAATTTTTATTTTATTCGTTATCGTCATCTTCTGAAACATCTTTAACTCTTAATGAAAAATATATATACATATGTCCAAGTTTTTTTGATCTTTCAAATAAAAGCTTATTTCTTGAATATGAGCCCAGCTCGAAAAAATGCGTTCAATTTGAGCGGAGGAAGCCGGTATTTTCAAAAGTCTTGTAGCTAATCTTGCTAAATTTGGATATTTTATCTTCGCCAAGTTCCAAAAAACTAGTGGACGCTTAATTTCCTTATCATATCGAACTGATCTCTTTCAAAAGCTGTCTGCGCGGAGACCAACTCTTCATATTGTCTACATAGTCGACATTGTCGACGCATTAATGACATTGTCGACGCATTCATGACATTGTCGACGCATTCTTGACGTAACGCTGTCGACAATCAAAGATGACGTGTCGTCAGTGGCGGATCTAGGATTTGCTATGGGGGGGGGGGCTTGGAAGTTTTCTATAAATCGATGTTTGCAAGAAAAATTAAAATCAGTACCACTTTATTCTTTTTTTTAGGAGTGCCAATTTTTAATTAAACAATATTTATTTAAACACTATCTTACAGTGCCATTTTTTATATTTAAATACTATACGAGGTGTGTTCAAAAAGTATCGCGTATTTTGAATTTTCACGGGTAACGTATAATGGAATTTCGATTTTTTTTTTGTTTTGTTATGTTTGTACACTCTTCCCGCACATCTGTTCCAAGTTTCAATTGTATAGAATTTTTTGTTTGGTTGTGAGAGGCGTAAAAGTTATAAGTGTTTTGCGTGCTCGCCGATTTTTTGCTATCAAAAAATATGGATCAAAGGATTTGCATCAAATTTTATGTAAAAAATAAAATAAAGTGCTCCGAAACAGTGGCATTACGGTAAAACTGTTCTTAGTAAAAAAAATATTTACAAGTGGTACAAACTCGTATAACAGTGCCATTTTTTTGCTCGTTTATTATTCAAATGACCAATCCAACGTTGCAAGTCGCCGAGGTTTAAGTTTAGTGAAAGATCCACAACTTCATCACTGGAGATTTTCACATCTTTATGTGTGTATCCCGAAGTCAAATCGTTGAGTCGATTTTCAGCCATGTTGACTCTTAGGAATGTTTTCAGTCTTTTTAGCGCTGAAAAAGATCTCTCTGCTGTTGTTGAAGTCACTGGTATTGTTGTAAATAATTGAAGCAGTGTCGCAACATTCGGAAAAATTATTTGCCTCTATGCTTTTCAAAGCATCAATCGCTGTTTGTGCTTGTAGAAATGAAGATGTCTTGCAATGCTGGTGCCAAAGGGTTATTTCTGATTTCAGCTCTGTATTATTGCAGCTTATTGAATCTGTTTTGTAATCTTTTACAGCATTCACTATTTCCTCAACGGTAACTTTTGTGTGTAGCTCAGTCCCTCTAGAGGCAAAATTTTCAAAAATTTCCCTTAAATCTTTTACTCATTGAACATATCATAGGTCTAAATAGGGCTTATGGGGGGGCTACAGCCCCCATAGCCCCCCCCCTAGATCCACCACTGCGCGTCGTGGCCCATCACTGGCCATTGCCATTCGTCGACACTGGCAAAAAAGTGCTGCACGCTAAGCCGGGTGCTTCTAAAGTACTTGAAGTATATCTGGGTGATGTAACAATATATGATTTAAAGCTGCAAATCAAAGGCGATACATAGATACTGTGAACGCCTACCTTTACGATACCGATTTAAAGAAATTGCGGGGCACAGGAACTCAGCTCAGCCGATACGAGCAAAATGAGCATGGAGCAAACTGAGAACCTCAACAATAAAAGCAATCGAGTATCTGGACTCGAAGTGCAAAATACAAGGAGCAACCGTTTCCCGCCGGCAAGTGGGAGGATCGTGGTTATATGGACCACAACGTTCAAAATTAGAGATGTGTAGCCATGCCACACCGACGACTCAAGGGAGGGATGCACAACAAGCCCAGAAGCAAATAGGCAAACAGAAAGAGAACCTTGCCCAGACACAGATGGGCACTCTCGAGGAGGACCTCAACCAGACACAGAAGGGAAAACACAAGACGCACCTCACCCAGTCGCTGATGCGCGTAGAAGAGTCCACTTTAAAGACCTTCACTCAAGAAGCACGGCGTAAGCGGGAGCAGGAATATGAGAGTGGAACCCAAACACAGGACCCCAAATATATCGATACTTTGGGCGTCTACGAAGTTGGCACCGCGCTCAGCAGCGTCCGGTCAAATATATGCGCTACAGAACCAGATCAGGATCGCACCAATAGTCTATAGAGTGCAGCCCATAGCACCAAAGAAACAGCTACGGTGACCAATCTGGACTCCTTAGACAACTTTCAGACCCTGGAACAATTTTCCGTTCAGCAAGAGAATTCCAACATTGAGCTGGCCAGTATTCATTTTGAGCAGTTCGATCTGGATATTCAGGAAGCTGAATCGACAGCTAAGATACCTCAGACAACCTTACTAAGATGTTAAAGCGGCACATGGCCAAAGTCAAAGCCGACATTAATCGAAGCGATGTGATTACGTTGCAAAACCAGAAGTTCAAATTAAACCTTCTGTAGTCAAAATTGAAAGTATCACTAAACGCAGAGGCAGATTATGAAAAACTGCCGTTGATATGTCACAGCTAGTAAAAATGGATTGGGATGTCAATGTGTTATCTGACCTACTCGAAAGAAAGATACACGACGTACGCATTAGAGAGTACGACAGACCGGAACTTCCGAAAACGACTCTGCCTCAATATAGCGGAGATCCAAAGGAGTGGCAATCGTTCTACGAGAATTTCTCACTAATCATTCATTCGAGGGAAGATATAAGCGATACTAAAAATACAAACGCTACAGTCAGGAGCTGACTGTATAAGGCCATGGATTATCATAGTATACCGTAGGCAATAGGTATAGGTATGCATTTCTAGCGCGTACCAAATTTCATTACATGTGCTTCTTCTTCATTTTTTTTGGCACAAACTAAGAATGCATATTGCGTCTTGTCGTTTTGTCTAATGTCTCACCATTTTCGACAACTGCGATAGATGTTCAGTGACTGAGTGGACTATGTCCCGGACTCTAAGACCAATGATATTGAGCGTGTTCGAGGTTCGATTGCTGCCGCGATCAGCATGTGAAATTCTTTTGTATTTCATAATTTTTTTAAAATAAATTAAAAGCTCAAAAACATTAAAGAGGGGCGACGGCGGTAGGCGATTTTTAAGTTTTAGTTACGCAATGTATGTATGTAATTAGAACTTAGTTTTCTTTCGTCGGTACACAACAGCAACTGCAAAACTAATTGTACATATTTATGTATGTACATATATACAATCGTGCAATAATGTGTGTTGAAGTGGGACGCCAATACATACATGTGGATATGCCGACATGTATGTATACATGTATACATGTATTCGTAACTTTACAAGGGCTTATGATCTATCTCTGGTATTTTCTAGCATTCTAATTGCAAAATATTGAGAGCAAAACAAACAGAAACATCCAATTGGAATCTTACTGAACTTGCAAAGTCATAACAGACAAAATACGGAAAGAGTGACGGCGTTGAAGAACGCATTAGTTCGCGTTTTTTTGATGAATGCTGAATAATATAAAAATACTTAACTTTATTTATAAACCAGTAAGAAAAGCAACAGTCGCGCAAAACGCGACAGTGGGATACCCTTCGACCTATGTTCCCGTGTAGTTTAATTTGTTAAATTCATACACATATGCATATGCACATGCTTTGAAATTAATCCCGACAGATGGCGCTCGCGCTTCGCGCTCGCCCGCCTCTCTTGTTAGCTGACAGAAGCACTTGGTGTTATGCTCATACTTTCTTAAATAACTTCTGTGATTATTGTCCGATCGGATTGTAATTTGGAGACTACGTAGATATTTCATTCAGCTTAGTATATGTTAAAGTCAGAAAGTTGTATCTTTTATACAGCGCTTACAAATTGAGTTCAAAAATTAAATTATTGATTTGTGGGGGCGGTGGGCGTGGCACCTAACATTTGAAATAAACTTGATCTGCGCCGAGTACATAGGAACCTTCATTCCAAATTTGGTGTCTCTAGCTCTTATAATAGCTGAGATCTGTGTGTTCATCTGGACATCCGGACATCCGGACATCCGGACATCCAGACAGACAGACATGGCTCAATCAACTCGGCTAGTGATCCTGAGCAAGAATATATATACTTTGTGGGGTCTGCCACGCCTCCTTCTGCCTGTTACATACATTTGCACAAAGTTAGTATACCCTTTTTGACCATTTTCAATGGTCGAAGGGTATAATAATTAATATTATTTATAGGTATTATAATTTGTTTGTCTTTCATATGAAAACAAAGTAATGAATATTTTTTTAATTTTTATTGAAATTTAATTAAATAATTTAATTTTTTTGACTGTAACTTTTCTTTAGATTATTAGAATAAAATAAATAAACAAAATAAAATAATAAATAATTAATAAATAAAAATTCGATCCCGCCTCAACCGGGAGTTGAACACACGCACTCTCTCGCAGCCGTCCGCCACTCTAACCACTCGGCTATTGCCTCACTCCTTAGCCCATCAGCAAAACTGCATTGTGAACCAATTCTGCTACCATACAATGCAAATAAAAAGTTTAATAAAATGCTGTGTGTCTGACGCTAGATTTGAACTTCGGTATGCTTGCGTAAATTAGGTATGCTTAAGTATATATGTTCAAAGTGAGTTTAATTCGTATTTATAGTCCGATTTAAATGAAATTTTCACATAACGCCCGTGGCAAGGTATTTGACATGTAGGATATACAACTTTGGTTGTTGAGCTAATATTGTGATTTTTAAATAGTTATTACGGATTTATAGAGGCGGGAAGGGGCGTCTCCAAATTTAAAAAAAAAAACTTTGAGAAACTGCAATATATACGTATGTTGTCACAAAATTTGATGACTCTAACTCTTACAGTTTTTGAGATCCAGGTGTTCATACAGACAGACAGACAGACAGACGGACAGACAGACATGGCTCAATCGACTCGGCTACTGATACTGATTCAGAATATATATAGTTTATGGGGTCGGAGATGCCTCATTCTGCCTGTTACGCACATTTGCGTTCTGACAAACACAATAGACCATGAATTTTTTTAAAATCCATGGCCTAAAAAGCTGAACTACCTACGGTCTTACGGGAGACGCGAGATTAGTCGTTGGACAGCTAGTAGTTGGGTCCTCGGCCAATTACAATTTGGCATGGGAGCTGATATGCAAGCGCTATGCTATTAAGAGCGAAATATTTGCCGATCGCTTCAACCAGCTGATGGACTTGGAACTGCTGAAGAATCATAATGAAATCAGTATGTTCCTGGATACAGCGAGGGAAGATTTTGATGTACATATTATTCGCCCAAGTATTGAGTCGACGTTTATCTACAGAGGTCTTACAACTATACGAACAACACGTAAGGAAGGCCATAAAAATGCAGTCTCTGCAAGATGTGCTGGGTTTTATTTAATAGCTACATATTTCAATAGACTCAATGCAGAATAATGCCCCCTATAAAGAAGCCAAAAGGACTATAAATAAGAAATGTCGATTTTGCCCAAAAAGAGGGGCATAAGATAGGTAAATGCTTGAAATTTAAAGCGGAACCTATTGGAAAGCGTAGAAAGTTTGTAAACAAAAACTCGCTTTGCTACAAATGCTTAGGAGCACACAACCTAAAAGATTGCAAAATGAGCTGGACATGCAACCGGTGCCCTAAAGCACATCATAACTGGCTTCACGACGATGGACCCAAGAATCAGGTCGTAATTAGCAATTGCCTTAAAAAGAATAAAGGGCAAGATACGTTATTAAATGTGTTACTGGCATAAGATTCAAAAAAGATGTGCCAAATCAACTTATGGGGAATTTGCCGGTACATCGAGTAACAGGACAACATCCATTCCAAAACTGGGATTGACTACGCTGGACCCTTTCAAATCCGATGTTCGAACGGAAGAGCTCAAAAGACTTTCAAAGCATATATATGACTTTTTTGTTTGTATTGCAAAGAAGGCAATACATTTGGAAGCAGTCGGTGATCTTTCAACAGAACGATTTCTGAAAGCGTTAAGGCGATTAAACGCGGGAAAAGCGAACACCTGTACTCGGACAACGGCACTAACTCCGTAGGAGCAGCCAGAATATTGGACATGGAGGATTGTGGGAAGCTGGTGTTAAGTCGGTGAAATACCATCTTACCAGGAGTTCACAACACTCCTTTGTCAAATCGAGGCAGTGTTAAACAAAAACTCGCTTTGCTACAAATGCTAAGGAGCACACAACATAAAAGATTGCAAAGTGACCTGGACATGCAATAATATAAGGCAAGATACGTTACTGGCCACAGCTCTTGTTCTAGTAAAAAACAAAACTGGAAATTATAAGCAGTTGAGAGCCCTTATTGATGGAGGCTCACAAAAAACTCCAATATCACAGGAAGCAGCACAACTTCTGAAACTTCGGAGGACGAAAAGCAATCTAGAAGTCCAGGGGATTTCAGAAGGCGTCAACGTAGTAAACAGTAGTGTGCGACTGGAAATAAAACCAAGGTTTGCAACTAGTTTTCAAGCGACAACGCCAGCCTTGGTACACCCAAAGCAAACAAATAAATATAAACATTGCGAAGACTGGAAGGGCTGCGAGCTAGCCGACCCACACTTCAACGAGGCTAGCAGGATCGACCTTATAATAGGATCATGATAGGGAAGATTAAAAAAGTCAAACAGATCTTGGGACAGAAAACCAACCTTGGATGGATAGTCTCTGGGCAATTATCCAGAGAGTGCAATAACAAGGTGATCAGCGCAGCTACAACAATACGGTTGGACGATCTCGAGCGCTTCTGGTCGGCTAGTGGTTTCCATACCATTTCGCAAAGAATGTGAACTCGGAGACTCTAGGCTAGACATGGCCATGGCTAGACTCCTTCAAATGGAGAAACGGTTCAAGAGAAGTCCACAGATCTTCAGTGATTATAGTGCCTTTATGGAAGAGTACGTTAGACTGGGCACATGGAACCGGTTAACACAAGTGGACAAGGAAAATACTACTTGCCACATCAGGCAGTCATAGACCAAACTTAGGGTAGTGTTTGACGTCTCTGCAAAAACCTCCAATGGATTGAGCCTCAACGATGTGATGCTCGTCGGTCCTAGAATGCAAAAGGAAATTGCTAAGATGGCGACAATGGCAATACGTGATGACAGCTGACATCGACTCTGCAAGGAAAATGTTATACGAGCCCCAACCACTATTAATTCGAACAGCATGTCTTTTTGGCAGTGTGCAATGTTCAACACACGATATTTTCAATACTCTTACAGATAACGTATGTCTAATTTTTTGTCTAAAAGAGAATTTTATTCTCTTTACGATGACAAAAAAATTTCTTGTATTTCCAACAACAACAAAAATATGATTTATTTATTCAAAAGGTAGACTTAAGAGATAAGAAAAAAATTGCTTGTATTTCCAACAACAACAAAAATATGATTTATTTATTCAAAAGGTAGACTTAACAGATAAGAAAAAATGACCACTATTAATTCGAACGCTGCGTAATATAACAAATTAATTAATATTAGAACTGTGTAACCTCACCTCTAGCCTGTATTACACATTTAACACGTTTTGGCATTGTTTTTAAAAAATTTTGGCAATGTTCTCGGGAATCGATAAATCAATAATTTCGCCCCATCAACATTTGTAAAGGCAAGATCTACAGCTTCTAATCTTCTAGAATTTTCTTCCCGCATATGCCAAAATTGGAGCTAAGATAACCTTGCTGGCTGCGAAAAGAAAGGTTAATCCAATAAAAAACCAGTCGAACGCTACAGTCAGGTGCTGACTGTACAAGGCCATGGATTATCATATTATACCGTAATAAAAATTTTAACGGTATGGAATCGCCGCTCGAATTTGCTACCGATTATCAAATATAATCAGAACCCAGGGAACACCACGGGGAGGCCATTATAAATGAAATTTAATTAAATAATTAAATAATTTAATTTGTTTGACAGTAACTTTTCTTTTAGTTTATTAGAATAAAATAAAAAAAAAAAAAAAATTAAAATAAAATAAACAAAACAATTAATAATAAAAAAGAAAAAATTCCCACCCGCCTCAACCGGAGTTGAACTCACGTACTCTCGCGCGGCCGTCCGCCACTCTAACCACTCGGCTATTGCCTCACTTCTTGGCCCATCGGCAAAGTTGCATTGTGAACCAATTCTGTTACCATACAATGCAAACAAAATGTTTAATAAAATGCTGTGTGTCTGACGCTAGATTTGTAAGTGAGTTTAATTCGTATCATATCTCACTTATTTATAGTCCGATTTAAATGAAATTTTCACATAACGTCCGTGGCAGGGTATTTGTCATGTAAGATATACAACTTTGGTTGTTGAGCTAATATTGTAGTTTTTAAATAGTTATTACTGATTTTCTAAGGCGGGAAGGGGCGTGTCCAAATTTCAAAAAAAAATTTGAGACACTGCAATATATACGTATGTTGTCACAAAATTTCATGACTCTAGCTCTTATAGTTTCCGAGATCCAGGTGTTCATTCGGACGGACAGACGGACAGACGGACAGACGGACAGACAGACATGGCTCAATCGACTCGGCTTGTGATCCTGAGCAAGAATATATATAGTTTATGGGGTCGGAGATGCCTCCTTCTGCCTGTTACGCACATTTCCGTTCCGACAAACACAATAGTCCATGAATTTTTTTAAAATCCATGGCCTAAAAATACAAACGCTACAGTCAGGAGCTGACTGTATAAGGCCATGGATTATCATAGTATACCGTAGGCAATAGGTATAGGTATGCATTTCTAGCGCGTACCAAATTTCATTACATGTGCTTCTTCTTCATTTTTTTTGGCACAAACTAAGAATGCATATTGCGTCTTGTCGTTTTGTCTAATGTCTCACCATTTTCGACAACTGCGATAGATGTTCAGTGACTGAGTGGACTATGTTACGGACTCTAAGACCAATGATATTGAGCGTGTTCGAGGTTCGATTGCTGCCGCGATCAGCATGTGAAATTCTTTTGTATTTCATAATTTTTTTAAAATAAATTAAAAGCTCAAAAACATTAAAGAGGGGCGACGGCGGTAGGCGATTTTTAAGTTTTAGTTACGCAATGTATGTATGTAATTAGAACTTAGTTTTCTTTCGTCGGTACACAACAGCAACTGCAAAACTAATTGTACATATATATGTATGTACATATATACAATCGTGCAATAATGTGTGTTGAAGTGGGACGCCAATACATACATGTGGATATGCCGACATGTATGTATACATGTATACATTCATAACTTTACAAGGGCTTATGATCTATCTCTGGTATTTTCTAGCATTCTAATTGCAAAATATTGAGGACAAAACAAAATAGGAAACATCCAATTGGAATCTTACTGAACTTGCAAAGTCATAACAGACAAAATACGGAAAGCGTGACGTCATTGAAGAACGCATTAGTTCGCGTTTTTTTTATGCGTGATTTTAATGAAATTTTCACATAACGGCCGTTGCAAGGTATTTGTCATGTAAGATATACAACTTTGGTTGTTGAGTTAATATTGTAGTTTTTAAATAGTTATTACTGATTTACAGAGGCGGGAAGAGGCGTGTCCAAATTTTAAAAAAAACTTTGAGACACTGCAATATATACGTATGTTGTCACAAAATTTGATGACTCGAGCTCTTATAGTTTCTGAGATCCAGGTGTTCATACAGACAGACAGACGGACAGACGGACAGACAGACATGGCTCAATCGACTCTGCTACTGATACTGATTCAGAATATATATAGTTTATGGGGTCGGAGATGCCTCCTTCTGCCTGTTTTTTTAAAATCCATGGTCTAAAAACTAATTGTAGACAAAAAATACAAACGCTACAGTCAGGAGCTGACTGTATAAGGCCATGGATTACACAACCCCACAAAAAAAAAAGTTTGTCATGATCTGGGTATGCGGCATATGCAGTTATATGTATTTTGAGTCGCTGAATCCGAATCTGGGCTCAGAAATTCTTCATCACGTCTGGATTTCGACCTAACCTCAAAAAACCGAAACACCTTTGGATATCCTCCAAAAGATATAGAATATGATCTGCCTGTTACGCACATTTCCGTTCCGACAAACACAATAGACCATGAATTGTTTTAAAATCCATGGCCTAAAAATACAAACGCTACAGTCAGGAGCTGACTGTATAAGGCCATGGATTACCATAGTATACCGTAGGCAATAAGTATAGGTATGCATTTCTAGCGCATATCAAATTTCATTATATGTGCTTCTTATTGATTTTTTTAGCACGAACTAAGAATGCAGATTGCGTCTTGTCGTTTTGTCTAATGTCTCACCATTTTCGAAGACTACGAGACATGTTCAGTGGCTGAGTGGACTATGTTCCGGACTCTAAGGCGGCCAATGACATTGAGCGTGTTCGAGGTTCGATTGCTGCCGCGATCAACATGTGAAATTCTTTTGTATTTCATAATTTTTTTTAAATAAATTAAAACCTCAAAAACATTTAAGTGGGGCGGCGGCGGTAAGCGACTTTTAAGTTTTAGTTACGCAATATATGTAATTAGAACTAAGGTTTCTTTCGTCGGTACACAACAGCAACTGCAAATCTAATTGTACATATGTATGTATATACAATCGTGAAATAATTTATGTTGAAGTGGGACACCAATACATACATGTGGATATGCAGACATGTATGTATGGTCGTCCCACTCGCACATTTATAACTTTACAAGGGCTAATGACCTCTGTTATTTTCTAGTAATTGCAAATCTTTTGAATTTTCCCGTCCGCCACTCTAACCACTCGGCTATTGCCTCACTCCTTGGCTCATCGGCAAAACTGCATTGTGAACCAATTCTGTTACCATACAATGCAAATAAAAAGTTTAATAAAATGCTGTGTGTCTGACGCTAGATTTGAACTTTGGTATGCTTGCGTAAATTAGGTATGCTTAAGTATGTATGTTAAAAGTGAGTTTAATTCGTATTATATGTCACTTATTTATAGTCCGATTTAAATGAAATTTTCACATAACGTCCGTGGCAAGGTATTTGACATGTAGGATATACAACTATGATATGTTGAGCTAATATTGTGATTTTTAAATAGTTATTACTGATTTATAGAGGCGGGAAGGGGCGTGTCCAAATTTTAAAAAAACTTTGAGACACTGCAATATATACGTATGTTGTCACAAAATTTGATGACTCTAGCTCTTACAGTTTCTGAGATCCAGGTGTTGATACAGACAGACAGACAGACAGACAGACAGACAGACAGTCGGACAGACAGACATGGCTCAATCGACTCGGCTACTGATACTGATTCAGAATATATATAGTTTATGGGGTCGGAGATGCCTCCTTCTGCCTGTTACGCACATTTCCGTTCCGACAAACACAATAGACCATGAATTTTTTTAAAATCCATGGCCTAAAAATAAAAAAACTATTCCTAAATTGGAACTTTGCGCCGCTCATCTCCTGAGCAAGCTACTATGTAGAATACAAGACATAGTGGGAGATCGGATCAAATCGCAATCATGGAGTGCCTCTCAGATTACTCTGGCTTGGATTCAAAATAAACGCAGCAAAGACAAATTCGTCAAAACCCGAGTTGACGATATAAATAAAAAACTTCCAAACGTTGAAAGGAGCTACGTGCAATCAGAGCAGAACCCAGCAGACGTGGCTTCAAGGGGAATATCTCCAAAGCTATTGGCAGCATGTGACATCTGGTGGAAAGGACCACACTGGTTGGCAAAACCACCGAGTCAATGGATTCAACCCGAGCTACCGGAACTTATTGCTATTACAACAATAACAGAAGAGGAAAACAGCCTTACTCTGCTATTATGGAAGTATTCTTCGGTAGACAAGCTTAATAGCGTAATGAGGTATGTACTGTTGTTCAACTTTCTTGGTGATCAGCTGTGTTTAGCTTTTGCTCCTGTTATTTAATGAGTTGTACTAAATTTCTGGTGATTTAAATTTCAAATTTGTGTTTCACTACTGTGTAATAACTTTGTGCTAACAAATTGATATATAAGTAACTGGTAAACTAGTGTTTATTGTATTTAAAGTACATTTTATCTAAAATAACTTGCGCGTCTTAAGCGTCTTGTTTTTGTTATTGTTTGGAGTTCACACTCCCATGCTCATTCTCGCTTGCATCGCTCTCTGAGTGTGCTGCGCTGTGCTAAGTGTGTACCCTAAATGGCTCTCTCGCTACAGTAGTGTTGTTATTTTTCTGCTTTCTACATACACTTACTCGCGCTCTCACGCTTCTTTACGCTCTCTTGTTAGTTACGCTTGTGTTTGTTTTGCTTGCTTTCTTGCTCTCTAACTGTTCTTTTTAACTTTTTGTTTTTGGAACTTATTTTCGTAATTGCTGTAACATTTTTTTTTGGTGTTCCCTACAATTTTCAAGGCATATTAATTTCTATCAAAATGCTGGTGTACTCTGCAACTTCTTGCAAATGCAAGGCCGATGCTAAACCGGACTTTGTTTACTGCTGGCTGTGTGATAACTACTATCATATCAAATGCATCGGCTTAACAGTACGCATTAAAGATTATATTAACAACAGAGAATCTGGCCTAAAATGGATATGCAAAGTTTGTCGAGTGAAAGAACTCACTTTAACTAAAATGCTTAGGGAGACGAAATTGAAATTTGAGAAGTTGCGTGCAGCCTTTTCAAATCTCGAATCAGAATTTTCTAATATGGAAACTCAATTCAATTCATATGAATGTGCTGATGAGTCTCCCGAAATTCCACCGGCAACTCCTTCAGGAATTACATCTCCTGTTATTGCCTATTTAACACCTTCTACGTCTCCTAACATACCTCCAGCCACCCCGGCTGTTATATGCGATCCACCACTTTAGATCGCCACCTCTCCTGTTTCGTCTATTTCCAAAAAGATTCCCAAAAATTCTATGGAAACAAACGCTGCCAACGTTTCAAATGTTAAATCGCTTATCGCGGTTAAGCCTAAGAAACAGGTTTTCGTTTATCGCCTTGCACCTGATACTTCGGTTGAAGATGTGCAATTATTTATTAATTCAAAAATCTCTGTACCTAGTATTGTTGTAGAAAAATTTAAATTTAACTACATGCGAGATATTGCATCTTTTAAAATAAGTATTCCTGCAGACAAGTTTCAATCTGTCTGCAGCGCAAGCTTCTGGCCGTCAGACTTAATTGTAAAAGAATACTCTCCTAAACAAAAAAGTAGAGCTGCGGTACCGCTTCTTACAATTTCTCGTGCCTCTTCTTCTTCTAATGGAACATCAAAAAACCAGTAGATTTTTCCTATCTTCATTTTGCCTATCAAAACGTTAGAGGCTTAAACTCTAAGCTATATAATTTGTTTATGAATAGTGTATCTTTTGATCATCAAATACTAATATTTACTGAAACCTGGTTAAAACCTGATGTAGATATCAGTTCAATTTTCTAAAACTATAGTTAGTTAGCCGGCGCGCCTAAAATGGGCAGAATTAATAGATAACCAGTAAGAAAAGCAACAGTCGCGCAAAACGCGACAGTGGGATACCCTTCGACCTATGTTCCCGTGTAGTTTAATTTGTTAAATTCATACACATATGCATATGCACATGCTTTGAAATTAATCCCGACAGATGGCGCTCGCGCTTCGCGCTCGCCCGCCTCTCTTGTTAGCTGACAGAAGCACTTGGTGTTATGCTCATACTTTCTTAAATAACTTCTGTGATTATTGTCCGATCGGATTGTAATTTGGAGACTACGTAGATATTTCATTCAGCTTAGTATATGTTAAAGTCAGAAAGTTGTATCTTTTATACAGCGCTTACAAATTGAGTTCAAAAATTAAATTATTGATTTGTGGGGGCGGTGGGCGTGGCACCTAACATTTGAAATAAACTTGATCTGCGCCGAGTACATAGGAACCTTCATTCCAAATTTGGTGTCTCTAGCTCTTATAATAGCTGAGATCTGTGTGTTCATCTGGACATCCGGACATCCGGACATCCGGACATCCAGACAGACAGACATGGCTCAATCAACTCGGCTAGTGATCCTGAGCAAGAATATATATACTTTGTGGGGTCTGCCACGCCTCCTTCTGCCTGTTACATACATTTGCACAAAGTTAGTATACCCTTTTTGACCATTTTCAATGGTCGAAGGGTATAAAAAGGACACAAAGGGGATATTGGATTTCCCCGTATGACAATAAAAATAAAGATAAAAGAAAATATATTTAAAACAAAAAAAACAGTTCAATTTTTCCCAATAAGTACATCACCTTCAGATGTGATCGTTTATCACGAACTGGAGGTGGTGTTCTTATAGCTGTAGAATCTGATCTTCCTTCCGAACTTATTTCGATAGACCATAGTTGTCTCTTAGAATTTGTATGTGTTAAAATAACAATGTATCAAATTTCAATTTATATTACCTGTTCTTATATTCCTCCCTCATCTGATATTTCTATCTACCTGGACCATCTTTCATCTATCCAATCCGTCGCCTCCGAACTATCTGATAGAGACTACTTGCTAGTTTTTGGTGATTTCAACTTACTAGAAGTTACTTGGTCTTCTCAATCTTATTTATTGGTGCCTTTTTTATTTAATTCTTTTTTAAGTGGCCTTTCGGAGCTATCTGTTTATCAACTAAATATTGTTCCTAATTGTAGTGGTAGAATGTTTGATTTAGTTTTCTCTTCCGACATTCTAATAAATACTATCTCTAGAATCAATCCCTTAGTTCTTCCTGAAGATCCCTATAATCCTACATTAGACCTGCTTCTAACTATACCTATTTGTACGCAAACTGCAACTGTTTCCCCTAAACTAAAATCACGTTGTTTCCGTAAGACCGATTTTGAAAAATTGAATTATTTAATTTTGGAACATGATTGGTCATCTTTTTATTCATGCTCTGATCTAAATACATGCATTTCATTTTTTTATTCCTCTATGAACTCATTTTTTTATCAATGTGTTCCTATTACTTTTCCTGTAAAGTCCAACAGGCCTCCTTGGTTTTCACGTGAGCTAGTAAGGTTGAAAAATTTGAAATCCCGGTATTTTAAAAAATTTTAAATTACTTGTAATCCTTCTGATTTTACGCGTTATAATGTTGCAAGAGCAAACCTTATTGCTCTGAATGCTAATTTTTATATAAAGTATTTGTGTCGCTGCCGTTTGCAGTTTGCTCAGGACCCAAAGCAGGTTTACAACTTTGTCAACTTAAAACGTAAATCAAGAAGATTTCCTTCTGTACTATCATATGAAAATAAGGAAGCAACTGATGATCAGGCTGCCGCCGATTTGTTTGCAGACTTTTTTCAATCAACTTATTCAACTGAACCTAATAGTTTCCCATTACATCCATACCCTTATATTATACAAAATTTTAACACTTTCTTTTGTCCTTCTTTTGATGAAAAGTCTTAAATCGATAAAACCCGTTTTCTCTCCGGGCCCTGACGGAGTTCCGGCATGTGTGCTTAGATATTGTGCTGATTCAATTCTTAAGCCAATTCTTAAGCTGCTTGACTTGTCACTAGCAAATAGTTATTTTCCACCTATTTGGAAAAACTCTTTTTCCATTCCTCTTTACAAAAGTGGTTCTAACCATGATGTGAAGAACTATAGGTGTATTTCCAAATTGTCTGCTATTCCTAAAATTTTTGAAAAAAAATTTACTTCTCAGTTAACTTTTATGTGTAAATCTATAATTTCACCCTGTCAACATGGGTAACTTAAGGCAAGATCCACAGCTTCTAATCTTTTAGAATTTTCCTCTCACATTAATTTAGGATTTCGGAACAACATGCAAACTGATGTGGTCTATACTGACTTCAGTAAAGTATTTGACTCCGTAAATCATAGACTCTTAATCCAAAAGTTAAATTTGATTGGTTTTCCTCAAAAGCTCCTTTTGTGGATTTCCGATTATTTAACTAATAGGTCTCAACGAGTTTCTTTTAAAGACTGTCTTTCTAAGCCGATCTTAGTCACTTCTGGTGTTCCTCAGGGTAGCCACCTTGGGCCTTTGTTATTTAACCTTTTTATTAACGATCTTCCTTCTATACTTCTTCACTCTAACATTCTTATGTACGCTGATGATGTGAAACTCTGTTTGACACATAGTGATCCTATTAATAACCTTCTTCAAACAGATCTTGATTTGTTTTTCGCTTGGTGTAGACATAATCTACTACATCTAAACTGTTTGAAGTGCAAGGTTATGTCATTTTACAGAGGTAACTATCATGTCATCAACTATAATCTTAACTTAACCCCACTCTTAAGAATATCAGAAGTAAGGAATTTAGGTATCCTCTTTGACCATAAATTGAAATTTGATCGTCACATAACACAAATCGTCAATAAGGCATTTCGACTACTTGGGTTCATCAAAAGATGGGCCAAGGAATTCGAGGATCCTTATACGACAAAGTTGCTTTATACTTCTCTTGTTCGTCCAATTCTTGAATATGGGTCTTGCGTGTGGTCGCCGCAATACCATATTCACCCAATCCTCTGCAACAAATGTTGGATCGGCGCTTTCATATTTTTTTCCCAGAGTCAAATTTAATTTAAATTTAATTCAATTAAATTTTTTCATTTTAAATTTTTCTCCACAGTTAAGATTTTACTTTAAATTTAAAATTATTAATTAATTGTTCTTTCTTACTTTTAAACAGTCGACTGACCTTAGTCGACTATAAACTAATTAAATAAAAAATAATAAAAATAAATAAAAATAGAATTGAGTCTGTTCAAAAGCAGTTCCTACTTTTTGCCTTGCGTAGTTTTAATTGGGTTTCGGGTGTAGACTTACCACCATATTCTAGTAGACTCCTTCTAATTAACCTACCTTCTTTAACTAACCGTCGTATTATGTTAGGTGTTATGTGTATTGTAAAACTAATAAAGTACGATATAGATTCCCCCACTCTACTTAATATAATCAATTTCTGTATTCCTTCTAGAGTTACTCGTAATTTTAGGCCACTTTCTTTAGCCGTTTGTCCTAATAATTACAGCTTGCATGACCCTTTCCGAGTTCTCTGTGCTGACTACAATAGACTGTCTAGAGTTTTCAACTCAGAGTCCTCCCTCCACTCTGTTAAATTTGTATATCCTTAATGAATTAACTCCTTATCCTAATAACTAACATTAATCCCCCGATCTGATTGGGTTTTACTGGGTTTTCCCCAATCATTTGCAGCAAATGTTAGATCGTTAATTCTTGTTTAATATTCCCCACCCTAAATTTAAAAAATATATATATCTTATCTTATATCTTAATTAATTTTAAAATTTTGTATATTTTTAATCTTAATTTTATCTAATTTTAATTTAAATATAATAATAGAATTTTTCAAATCGACTGGCTTAGTTGACTTTAAAATAAATAAATAAATAAATAAATAAATAAATAAATAAATAAATAAATAAATAAATAAATAAATAAATAAATAAATAAATAAATAAATAAATAAATAAATAAATAAATAAATAAATAAATAAATAAATAAATAAATAAATAAATAAATAAATAAATAAATAAATAAATAAATAAATAAATAAATAAATAAATAAATAAATAAATAAATAAATAAATAAATAAATAAATAAATAAATAAATAAATAAATAAATAAATAAATAAATAAATAAATAAATAAATAAATAAATAAATAAATAAATAAATAAATAAATAAATAAATAAATAAATAAATAAATAAATAAATAAATAAATAAATAAATAAATAAATAAATAAATAAATAAATAAATAAATAAATAAATAAATAAATAAATAAATAAATAAATAAATAAATAAATAAATAAATAAATAAATAAATAAATAAATAAATAAATAAATAAATAAATAAATAAATAAATAAATAAATAAATAAATAAATAAATAAATAAATAAATAAATAAATAAATAAATAAATAAATAAATAAATAAATAAATAAATAAATAAATAAATAAATAAATAAATAAATAAATAAATAAATAAATAAATAAATAAATAAATAAATAAATAAATAAATAAATAAATAAATAAATAAATAAATAAATAAATAAATAAATAAATAAATAAATAAATAAATAAATCGTTTGAAGACCACTCATTGGCGCTCCAGAACATTTTGATCAATCAAAGAGTGGGATCCCTGGATAGATGGCGATATTTGCAGCGCATCAGAGGAAATTCTAGAAAAAGTGGAAGGAGGATTACCTGGTGTCTCTTCAACAGAGGACAAAATGGCGTCAGGATAGGCCAAACCCGAAAGAAGGCCAATTAGCCTTCATTAAAAATAAAAACACGCCTCCAGCCAGATGGCCAATGGGGCGAATCGTTAAGACTACTAAGGGACAGGATAATAAAGACCGAGTAGTCACCATGAAGACCAACAATTGACAAATTAAAAGGCCATTGAATAAGGTCTGTCTGCTGCCATCGAATGGAGGGGAACAAAACAGCGAGAAAACGCAAGATCCTATACACCAGCCAACCGATGAAAAGAGGCAGAGCAGAAATAAAGCGAAATTTACACCAAAAAATGCGATCATGAGCCTTCTGATTATTCTTCCAGTAGCGAGCACCGCTGCAACGCACAGTGGTCGAAAAGGCTCATTTAGCGGCAAAATAAAATTTTGGTGCAATTTTTACGACACGCTGCAAAAAGCCGGGAAAGCTCAGTAAGCTGCACGCTGAAACATATGTTGACTTTGTAAGCTCACAGCTGATTGAATCGATAATATTAAAGAAAAAAATACAAACGCTACAGTCAGGAGCTGACTGTATAAGGCCATGGATTATACCGTAGGAAATAGGTATAGGTATGCATTTCTAGCGCGTACCAAATTTCATTACATGTGCTTCTTCTTGATTTTTTTGGCACAAACTAAGAATGCATATTGCGTCTTGTCGTTTTGTCTATTGTCTCACCAATTTCGGCAACTGCGATAGATGTTCAGTGGCTGAGTGGACTATGTCCCGGACTCTAAGGCGGCCACTGATATTGAGCGTGTTCGAGGTTCGATTGCTGCCGCGATCAACATGTGAAATTTTTCTGTATTTCATAATTTTTTTAAAATAAATTAAAAGCTTAAAAACATTAAAAAGGGGTGACGGCGGTAGGCGATTTTTAAGTTTTAGTTACGCCATGTATGTAATTAGAACTTAGTTTTCTTTCAACACAACAGCAACTGTAAAACTAATTGTACATATTTATGTATGTACATATATACAATCGTGCAATAATGTGTGTTGAAGTGGGATGCCAATACATATGTACATGTGGATATGCAGACATGTATGTATGGGCGTCCCACTCGCACATTCATAACTTTACAAGGGCTTATGATCTATCTCTGGTATTTTCTAGCATTCCAATTGCAAAATATTGAGAGCAACATCCAATTGGAATCTTACTGAACTTGCAAAGTCATAACAGAGAAAATACGGAAAGAGTGACGGCATTGAAGAACGCATTAGTTCGCGTTTTTTTGATGCGTGCTGAATAATATAAAAATACTTAACTTTATTTATAAATAATTAATATTATTTATAGGTATTATAATTTGATTCTCTTTCATATGAAAACAAAGTAATGAATATTTTTTTAATTTTTATTGAAATTTAATTATATAATTTGTTTGACTGTAACTTTTCTTTTAGATTATTAGAATAAAATAAATAAACAAAATAAAATAAGAAATAATTAAAAAATGAAAATTCGCACCCGCCTCAACCGGGAGTTGAACACACGAACTCTCTCCCAGCCGTCCGCCACTCTAACCACTCGGCCATTACCTCACTCCTTGGCCCATCGGCAAAACTGCATTGTGAACCAATTCTGTTACCATACAATGCAAATAAAAAGTTTAATAATATGCTGTGTGTCTGACGCTAGATTCGAACTTCGGTATGCTTGCGTAAATTAGGTCTGCTTAATTATATATGTTCAAAGTGAGTTTAATTCGTATCATATCTCACTTATTTATAGTCCGATTTCAATGAAATTTTCACATAACGCCCGTGGCAAGGTATTTGTCATGTAAGATATACATTTTTGGTTGTTGAGTTAATATTGTAGTTTTTAAATAGTTATTACTGATTTACAGAGGCGGGAAGAGGCGTATCCAAATTTTAAAAAAACTTTGAGACACTGCAATATATACGTATGTTGTCACAAAATTTGATGACTCTAACTCTTATAGTTTCTGAGATCCAGGTGTTCATACAGACAGACAGACGGACAGACAGACATGGCTCAATCGACTCGGCTACTGATACTGATTCAGAATATATATAGTTTATGGGGTCGGAGATGCCTCCTTCTGCCTGTTACGCACATTTCCGTTCCGACAAACACAATAGACCATGAATTTTTTTAAAATCCATGGCCTAAAAAAACTTTCGATATACTCATTGAGATATAAGCACCCGATTAAGGAAAAAATTTTACACATTTGAACGATTTGAAATTTCAATTAAACGACGCTAAATGGGCCATTTCGACCACTGTGCAACGCCTACAACCAATGTTAGCAGGCTAAATATCCAAAATATAGAGGAGAAAACAACGAAATTGATGGATAAAATTAAGAAAGTTTAAGTCGTATCGTCAAGTTGGCAGCTATTAATCTACTTCGATATGCAAGCTTACTTTACTTTCCTTCAACAAGCCGATGATTTCCTGGACCCAACTACCTCAATTTGTGGAAAATTGGGAGGAAGGCCAAAGTAGACATCATACAGGACAGAAATAAGATAATAACTCAATCATCAAAAAGGAAAAGAAGGTTCATTATGTTCTTCGACATCGGCACAGCAGAGAGACTAAAGGAGAATATGGAAAAACTTATCAAAAATGAGAATCAACTGACTGAATATATGGACAGCCAGGGCTCCATTATAAATGCAACTTCCGATCTAGTGCGAATAACCACAGAGGAAGTAAACAAAAACTTCGAACGCGTTACAAGCGAAATGAACAAAATACAAAACACACTTAAGGATCATTTTTATGTACTCCGAAGCGACTAAGATCTTCATGCTGCTAAACCCAGTGAGGAACTGGGTTGACGACGCGGATAAATTACAATCCGCGGCTATCGCCCTTGTAACGGACGTTAACCTTGGAAAGGTACATCCCGCCTTGATTGACCCAAAAAAGATGGTAGCCGAGCTGGATAAAATTCTAAATAAATTAAAGAGGGATCAGGTCTTACCCGGTCCCCAAGCAGGTTACGGTTAGCATACAAGCTAATGAAAGCTCAGGCAATATTTAAGGACAACATACTTCAGGTCGATGCATGGTTACCTATTTATGTCAATCAACATGCCAGTCTATTCAAGGTTGTCCCAATACCACTTCAACAGGAAAACGAGGATACCTGGTTATACGAGGGAAGCTGACATCACAATTATCTCTCCAGAGATAATCTCGTCGACTGACACTGTAACCTTCTCACCCCATATTCTAAAGGTGGTAGATGATAGCGAAATTTGGGTACCGACACCCATTCACCACGTCGTGGTTAATAATTTAATTGAATTGTATCACGTACGAAAGAGGCTGAAAGAGCTGGAAGACAAGAGGGTCTTATCCTACGCATCGAGGATCTGGTTTTCCATACCGTGAATGTTCAGGCACCAGCATGAACATGTGATAATACTGCACTGAACTGCACGGCACTGTACCGCTGTACAGTGCAAGTGCTAGCAGGTACAGGATGTTGTCCCATGCAGCGATCCCTTATCTGCGTTTACGACCGGCTACAATATTTTATGACCTCACGTACACACATGTTTACGATTATTAAGAAAGGATCGCAACTATCCTGTATTTGTGTTGAATAATAATTATCCCACGCTGCGTCTTTCAAGTGCAGCATATATGTATGTATAAATAGATTTAAGTAAAATTACCATCACCTCTGTTTCTTACAACACCGCATTAGATTTTAAGAATCAGTTCTAAATAAACTCGCAAAGTGTAGAGACATACAATCTTCTACATAGGCAGTTGAAATAAACTCGTAAAAGTGTTTAGAAGTGTCTTTTCTTTACACTACTATTGGGCAATTGTAAACTTAGTGCAGTAGATTACAACTTAGCAATTCTTGAATTTTCCCTCTTACAGATCATTACCCAGGTGAACTCTCTCACCCGAACTCGCATGAAAGCACCTCGGACGGGAACTCAGATCATAATTCTTCAGGAGACGAAGACTCACAGATGCGACTACGGTTGAAGCGTAAGCTACAGAGGAATCGTACGTCGTTCACCAACGAACAAATCGATAGTCTGGAAAAAGGTCTTATATTAACAAATCATTAAATAACTGAGTGCTATAACTTTTCTTTCGTATCTCTGTCTCTCTCTTTTTGATTGAATTTTCAATTTCTGGAAACGCGAACAGAATTTGAAAGAACCCATTATCCGGATGTTTTCGCACGGGAGAAGCTCGCTGAAAAAATTAGTTTGCCAGAGGCACGTATTCAGGTTTGTCTTTTAGATTTTTAAACCCTTGCAGCTCATATAAAGTCACATGGTTTTACATAGTTGTATATGTACATCTAAAATCCTTGATTGAAAATATTTGTATTTAAGTAGTACTTATATTATAGTATACTATTCATGACGAGCGGGTTTCAGAGCTTCAAACATTTCGAGATTTGACTTTCAATTGTTATTGTTTACATATATTTTCGGTTGTCACAAATTATTATTATTAATTTTGATAAACTCGGGTGACTTTAAGCCCGTCTTTCTTTTAGGGAACTCTGATAACTTTGAGTCCCACTTTCATTACCCATCCAACCAATTTGAACAGTGGGGAAGACAGGGACACCCATTTAAAAGAGCTATATCATCTTTATACTACTCCTTCATGCTTTACTCGACACGGAATAAGGAACATTAAAGTCATGATTGGTCTATTCCCAATCCTTTACATGTATGTACACTACAGACTCGATATGTAAGGATATTCAATGCCCAGAACTGCTTTTCATTTTGGTTAATTTTGCAATCGAATGGAGCATGACTTCGGCTAAATACCGTCCACTACTAATTACATATACTTTTTTAAAACGTTATACAGTTACCGACGAAATGGGGGTGTTAAAGTCGTAGTAAGCGATTGTCTAAAGTGATTTCCTTACGGAGCGAGTCAATTTGATGTCAACCCTCAACATGCGCCCCTTTTTGATACATTGTCATTAATGTTTTTATCGTTCCGTTCCGTTGTATTTCCTTCTTATTCCTCTTCCTTTCATTTTTCCCCTTGGTCGAGCTTCTGATTATTTGTATAAGTGAATAAACACAATTTGACTGTGAAAACACTTGAAACTACTATTGATTTTCACATCCACATTGAGTCGCCGCTTGAGAACAGTACTCAAGTTTGTCGGCTGCAAAATAACCCGATGTAATAAATGTCATTCTGAAACATGAAAATATGAAAGCACAACAAATATTGTAATCCACCGTGCTGCACCCCTTTGCCACTTCGACCCGAGGGTTATTGTGCGCTTCGAATGGAACGAATTGTGGCAGTCGAGTATTTATTAATGTCACATTCATCCTTTGGAAACAAACAGGTGGAGGACAAGTGCGGAATAACCCTTAAATATATTCCATGCGAAGTATATATAAAATACTTATATTCCTCCCGATATTCTTTTAAGCTGCGATTTCCTTTCCTAATTCTACTGCCTGATATATTATAAAAAATACAAACGCTACAGTCAGGAGCTGACTGTATAAGGCCATGGATTATCATAGTATACCGTAGGCAATAGGTATAGGTATGCATTTTTAGTGCGTACCAAATTTCATTACATGTGCTTCTTCTTGATTTTTTTTTTTGCACAAACTAAGAATGCATATTGCGTCTTGTCGTTTTGTCTAATGTCTCACCATTTTCGGCAACTGCGATAGATGTTCAGTGGCTGAGTGGACTATGTCCCGGACTCTAAGACCAATGATATTGAGCGTGTTCGAGGTTCGATTGCTGCCGCGATCAACATGTGAAATTCTTTTGTATTTCATAATTTTTTTAAAATAAATTATAAAGCTCAAAAACCTTAAAGAGGGGCGACGGCGGTAGGCGATTTTTAAGTTTTAGTTACGCAATGTATGTAATTAGAACTTAGTTTTCTTTCGTCGGTACACAACAGCAACTGCAAAACTAATTGTACATATTTATGTATGTACATATATAAGTTAATTACTTGCAAGTATGCAAAGTAAAAAATAAAAGATTTTAATGTTCAATTAAGAACAATGACTTTATTACTTAAAATCCAATTTACAACTGATCAACCTAAGCTGTCCCTAATAAGCTGTGAGTCTTGGCTGTGAGCTGCGCTGCCGTTGGTGGCAGAGGGTCGACGTTGATTTCGCTGCTTCCAATAGGCCACGATATCGGCTGATGTCTTGTTGGTCGAATTGTTGCAGTCTTCTTGGAATCACATGCATTGGTGGGAGCGGAAGCAGTTGCCAAACAGATTCTTAGAATTCAGCTTGGCAGCTCGGCGCGTGCAGGAAATTATGTAGACGCTGAGCTTGCAGATTGGAACTTGCGTACTGGAGTTCATTATTCTAGATTGCAGCATTTTAGGTGTTAACTCTTCCCCCTCTAATTTATGCTTGTCCTCAAGCGGTCTCTAGAAGTAGGGAATGTTGTTGAACTGAGGTAGCTGATATTGTCCCTCGGTCGAAGATTGATCGCAAGTTGATGGTGCGAGGATCGCTGTGACTTTTGTGTCCATTCGAGGCGTGGGTCCTAATTGCAATGTTATGCTCTTTTGTCTTTGACTATAGGTGTGTAAGCCCAGAATGAGAATCAGAGCAATGCCAAAGAGTGTCAGCAGAGTTATGCTGTTGACCGTTGAATGGGTTTTTATACGCATCAGCTGTCCAGTGTTATTTATGTGCAATGCTTCCAGTGCTTCAAGTGATAGTACCTTAAGTCTTTCTTTTTCCTCAGCCGTAAACTGCACAAGAGGAGCTATAGGGGTCAAGACTGTAGATTCCAAGTTGCTGAATCGCTTGTTGTCGATGATCATCGAGTCGTTTGATAGTTGAACAAGATAAGTTCCCTCTAGGTGAAGCCGTGTGTTGTTCCAGGTTACGTTTCCATCGTAGTTGTTTAGTAGGATGATTCCATCATCAACTTCTTCTATTTTAGATACGTGGTCGGCATTGCTAAAACTACACAGCGCTTTCTTTCCCTGAACTAACTTTGGAATACAATTTGAATTACTTATGTTAACAATTTTTTTCTTATCGCATATTTTAATATATTCTAATGTTTTACAAGTTTGCGGAATGCCATAGGTGAGATTTTTAAAGACAAAGATTTCTTGAAAGTTTAAGTGTATAATTGAATTGTTTTTTACTATGGGCTTTATGATAACGTGTTGGTATTGTGTTTCTTCTAAATTTGGAATCTTAACAATATACAAAAGTGTTGTTTTATTGTGTAAAATTGAGACATCGGAAAACTCCATTATTTCTTCCATTGACAGGGGTGGCATGTTATTTCTTTTAAAAATGTTCTCGATTTCAATTAACTCATCTTCATTTAATACAAGTGTGTTAACTACGTTTAGTCGTGCCCACTGAATGGCGTATCTAATGTTAATAATTTCTTCTTTTAGAAGTCTAATTTGATTGTGCAAACTGATAGCTATCTCAATACTAACTGAACTGCTTTTATGAATAGAATTAGTGAGGGCGTTGGATACTGAAGTGAGTTTATTTATTCTTTCTTCTAACTGTGTGTTAATAATGACCTGTTGGTTATTGTTGTCAATAAGTTTATTCAAGTTCTGCTCTATCATAACCAGATCATCGTGATCTGGACTACCCGCTATATACTTCCAACCTGACCCTAGCCAATTTAAAGACCTAGTTTTCCGAGTTTTGGGAAAGGCTGTAAGTGTTTGGAAAGTGTGAATAGTTGTATTTATCTCATGGTGAAGGGTAGCGTATAATGGACTGCGTTTAAGGCTTTTTTCCGTATGTTCATGTAAAATGTCTAAAGCGGTTTGGATTTGGTCGAGGTTAATGAGGTGTATTAGTTTGGTCGTTGAAGTTTGTAATTTTCCGATCCCCTTGTTTATTGTCAGTATCTGTGCGTTCGTGTAGTTCGTAAGGTTCATCGTTCCACCAACATCGTTCGTAATCCATAGTAATATCCTGAAAAATTTTAGATTTTGATATGGCTTTTATGTACTGTTTTTCCCGATTCTGTTATTACTGTTGTGTGCTTGTTTTCTTTAACTATTTCTTTCCTATATCTTGGGGAAAGCTTGGAACCTAATCTAGTGTTTATTCTTACAAATATTTCTTCTCCAGGCTGATAATTACGTATTTCGTTTTTGTTTTTATTATGGTTTGTCCGGTCTGTTTTCTGTTTATTTTTGAGTCGTTCAATGTTATCTTGTCTGGCCGTTTCGTATTGGTCCGGGTCTGTTGTCACTCTCCTGCCGAAGAATACTTCTAGTGGTCGTTTCTTTGTAACGGAATGAAAACTATAATTATACTCGTAAACTGCCCTTTCTAAAACTTCCTTGAAATTCCTCTCTGTGCCTTCTTTCCTGAGGCATCTCATTATTTCTGAAAGTGTTGAGTGGAAGCGTTCTATCTGACCGTTAACGGTACTTTTGTATGGTGGGGCAGTATAAACTTCTATCTGTAGCTGTTCCAGCATGAACTTAATTGATTGGGAATTAAAAGCTTTTTCATTGTCCATAACGATATGTTTAGGGACTCCGAAATAGAATATAACATCGCGTAAAGGGGTTCTGATGTCCTCTATCGCTTTTGAATTTATAATTCGTGCTTGCGCTAATTTAGAAAACTTGTCTATTGCAGTGAGTACTAAGTGTCGTTCGGTAGAGTAGATGTCAATGTGCAGTATGTGACCGGGGTATTCCGGGGTAGGAGTTTCCTGAAGTTCCGGATTAGGGGGTGTCTGTCATATTTAGCCTCTTTGCAAACTTTACATTGCTTGACTAAATGTATAATTTTTTGCTTCATTTTCGGGAAATAATGGGTTTCTGCTAGTTGCTTTTGATTTTCCAGAGCGTTTCGATGTGCTCTCCTATGTATTTGAAGAATTCTTTCTTCCTGTTCAGTTTCGTCTGTCAAGTCTTCTACCCTGGACTGGGTGAATCGAGTTTTGATTCCTTTGAAGTGACTTCGGTAGATTGTCTGTATTTTTCCCATTATATTTTCAGTCGTGTGAATACCGTTAATTACGGAAGGGTTGAGATATTTTTTTAGGTCTGTTATTATGTCGTCCGTAGTGTAGTCGAGTCGGTATATTTCATGTCTATGGAAGGTAGGAAATGGGATGCTGAACTTGTAGTCGTATTTATCTGATTTGTAAAAGAATATTTGATTTTTGAAAACATTTATTGGGGCTTCGACGCTGACGATTAAGTCATGGCTAGAACTTTCGGCGCTATGTTGTGTAGAGGCAACGGAGTTAATTTGCTCTAAAGGTATTCTTGAGAGCGCGTCTGCAACAACATTTTCTTTTCCCGGTTTATAAAATATTTCGTAATCATATTCCTCTAGATATGCCTTCCATCTCTTGATTCTGGCATTTCCATTCCAGCTACTCAAAGAATGTGTTAGAGGTTGATGATCTGTAAAGATCTTAACCTTTGCTTTACCGTACAGGTAATTTTTGAGGGCCTTGAGTGCCCAAATTATGGCTAGCATCTCTTTCTCGTTAGCCGCATAGTTCTCTTCGGCTTTGGAAAGTGTTCTAGAGAGAAATGATATAGGGTGGTTGTCTTGCGATAGAACTGCTCCGATCGCGAAATTTGAAGCATCAGTAGTTAAATGGAACTCCTTCTTGAAATCTGGGTAACGGAGAATTATTTCTTTTGAAATTAAATTACTTTTAAGCTTCTTAAAAGAGTCTAGAGCTTCATTGTCTAATGAAATTAATTTTTTTGATGACATTCTTTTGGACACATGTCCATCTTCCCCTCTTAAAAGTGAAGTTAGGGGTTTTGCCAATTTGGCATAATTTTGTATAAATCTTCTATAGTAGCCGGAAAGCCCTAGGAAGGATCTTAGATCCCTCAAAGTTTTAGGGCAGGGATAATTTGCTATCGCTGCCACCTTATTCGGATTAGTTTCTATTCCCCTATCGGAGACAACAAATCCAAGGAATTCGACTTTGTTTTTCATGAACTCACATTTGTCCAACTGGCATTTCATGTTGGCATTCTGTAACGTTTGAAAAATTTTAGCCAAGTTCTCAATATGTGTATCATCATCTTTGCTAAATATGATGATATCGTCTATGTAAATAAAACATATTTTTCCAATATGTTCTCGAAGTATGTCATCTAATGCACGTTGGAAAATTGAGGGCGCATTCTTTAGACCAAATGGGAGTCGTGTAAACTCATACTTTCCGTTGTTTACGGAGAAGGCGGTCTTTTCTATGTCATTCTTTTTCAAAGAGATTTGGTGGAAGCCACTTTTTAGATCTAGAACAGAGAATACTTTATTGTCCCCTAATTGTGTAAGTACCTCATTTATCTCGGGAATAGGGTATTTGTCTGCAATGGTTATTTTATTAAGTTTACGATAGTCAATAACCATGCGATATTTTTTTTCGCCTGAAGCGTCTGTCTTTTTGGGTACAATCCACACTGGTGAATTATACGGGGACCTAGAAGGTCGAATTATACCATCTTCTAAAAGTTCTTTTATCTGTTTGTTTACTTCATCTTTCAGTGTCATTGGATACTGATAGAATTTCGAGTAAACCGGAGTATCGGACGAGGTTCGGATCGTTGCCTTCACATTTGTTGTGTAGGTCAGTTTCTGGTTTGGGTCTGCGAACAAGTCTGGAAATGACTTGAGTAATTCGCTTAGCTTGGCTTTTTGTGTGTCGGACAAGTGGGATGTTCTCGGAATAATTGTGTTGACTGCTTCAAATGTTTTTTCTTTGATGGGGATCTTGATGCCGTTTTTTAATATCATAATATTTTTGCTGATTTTTATCTCTGCCCCTAATTCTTTCAAACTATCGTTGCCCAAAATGGCATCGAAAGATTTCAATGTGGGCAACAGGAAAAATTTTACTTTAACGTCTGGAATGTTGAAAAGGTTCGCTTCTTTATGGTGCGTAACTACGGTGCTGCCGCCTACTGAGACAGCATTAAAAGGTGCTTTGTTTTGAATAGGGTTATTAACGAATTTAGGTTGGATATAGTTTCTGTTTGAACCGGTGTCTATAAGTATTCTAATGGATTTGCCATTCCTCATCTTGCATACGAAATATGGAAGAGAGGAATTCTTTATTCTAAAAAATTCAATGCTGCGTCATCGTAGTAATCGTACGAGTTATTGTCAGCGTCGGCTTCGTCTATCTGGTCTACGTAATCGTCCAGGTTGTCGTCAAGGTTGTTGTAGTCCTCGTACTCTGCCATAGCTTGTTCATAGTCCGTCATTGTCAGTGGAGTCTCAGTGGGTCGCGTTTCATTTTCTTCCGTTGTGGTCTGTATATTAAAAGTTTCTTTGTCGCTTCATCCCATCTGGTATTGGACCAGGTGGTCTTTTGCCTTGTTCGAAGCGAGGTCTGTTCATGTAATTTACCATTCTGGTCTGAACACTGGGATCTACATCCATAGGCTCTGGACGAGGCAGTGGTTTTGGGGCCTGTGGCCTAGGTGGCGCTGACTGTTGTGGCGGGAATTGCCTATTCTGAAAAGGTCGAGGCGCAGCTGCTGGCTGTGCAAGCTGGTAACCGAAATTGTTTGAATTTTGTCTTGGTAAAGTAGTCGGTGGTTGTTGTCCGATTTGGTAATATTGAGTTCTTGGAGGTGGAATTGGTGGTTGTCTATTTATGAATGAAGTACTCCGAGGAGCAGGTGAAGGTTTTGCCGTCTGATTCCTAAACTGTCTTGTCTGTCCCATGTTTGTAGCATGTCTTGCCCTGAAGTTCTGGTTTTCTAACTTGAGGCAGAGGTGTAATGCTGAGGGTAAGTCTACTGGTTCTTTGATTCCCAGTAGGCGAGGCAAGTCGCCTTGTAATCCTCGTACGAAGGTGTCTAGAGCTTTGTCTCTGTACATCTTCGTCATTAACAATTCTGCTTCTCTTCCTAACCCCATACAACCGATCTTGTTTAGGATTAGTGATAGGTGTTTATAAACCGTTTGATGGAATTCTTCCACTGATTGGTTAGCACCCTGTATAAGCATCGTCATTTGATATTCTAATGTGTTAATGTCACGTTTGTCCGCGTAATGAAGAGTCAGACACTTTGAAATCGCTAACCAGTTCAATGGAGTATTGTAGGATTCTAGTGCCATATCAGCGTGTCCTACAATCTTATTACGTATGGTATGTAAGATACCATAGTATTTTGGGGTACCCTGGTAAGCACTGTACGCTTCTAAGATACGATCTACTCCCTTCTTCCATGAGCTGAACTCTGAAGGGTCACCTGAAAAGTCTCGGATAGTTTTTACTATATCCGGCACTCTGTCCAAGTCTCCTAAGTTCCCTGCATGTTCTGGGGCAATTATCTGGTCTGTTACGTTCGCAAATTCTTCTGAAGAATTGTGACGTCTCAACAAACCTGGCAATTGCTGTGCTAGGATTTCACTCACTGTTGCTGCTAATGCAGCTCTGTCTATGTTTTCGACCATATTTCTATTAAGTTCTTGTTCTTCCTGTCGTCTAATTCTTTGTCTACAAGCTTCTGCACTTAGTATTGAGGGCCTGATCAGATTGTTCGCGTTAGCCATGAAACGCTAAGCGAAACTGGATTAAGAATGTGTCGAGTTTTAGACAAGTCAAGGGAGCAAATGATGGAGCTTATTATGTTTAAAGGGAGTTAGTAAGATATTGTGTTCTCTCTTTTGTGTGTGTGTGTTTGAGTTTGTTGTTTATTTGTTTTATAACCAGACGCTGGTTTTTTCCTTTTACTTTCGAGGGTCCCTTGGGAATCGTAAAGTTGGAATCAGTTATATCACTTTTGTGATCTTTTTGTTTGATTTATCGTTTTACGGTTTTTTATTTCCGTGTTTGCTTAAGAGTCTACTTGTGTTTTTAGTTAGTTAGTTTTTTTTGATAATGTTTTGTGTAATCTTACAGTACTATGGGTAACTTAAATGATGTGGCTCCTCCCTCCGACGATCCGGATTTCATCCTCTTTGTCCCACGACTACTAGGGATCCTGCGATGCGTACAGGGTTGAGGGGTGGTCTGTGGCCCTGCCTTCAGTCCTTGGAGTCCACCGATGGGCAAATGAACAAGTTAAGTTCGATTTGCCGGAGTCGATTTGAACGAACGAAAAAATAAATTTTTCCGGAGTTGCACGTTCACTTCACTCGCGTTTTAGAACCGGTTGCGGCAAATGTAATTGCCAGCCGCGAACTTACAAGACGTTTTGCTGTTTCGTACGCGTACCGGTCCCTGCTCGGGCGCCAGTTAATTACTTGCAAGTATGCAAAGTAAAAAATAAAAGATTTTAATGTTCAATTAAGAACAATGACTTTATTACTTAAAATCCAATTTACAACTGATCAACCTAAGCTGTCCCTAATAAGCTGTGAGTCTTGGCTGTGAGCTGCGCTGCCGTTGGTGGCAGAGGGTCGACGTTGATTTCGCTGCTTCCAATAGGCCACGATATCGGCTGATGTCTTGTTGGTCGAATTGTTGCAGTCTTCTTGGAATCACATGCATTGGTGGGAGCGGAAGCAGTTGCCAAACAGATTCTTAGAATTCAGCTTGGCAGCTCGGCGCGTGCAGGAAATTATGTAGACGCTGCGCTTGCAGATTGGAACTTGCGTACTGGAGTTCATTATTCTAGATTGCAGCATTTTAGGTGTTAACTTATACAATCGTGCAATAATGTGTGTTGACATACACATACATATATGTGGATATGCAGACATGTATGTATGGGCGTCCCACTCGCACATTCATAACTTTACAAGGGCTTATGATCTATCTCTGGTATTTTCTAGCATTCTAATTGTAAAATATTGAGAGCAACACAAAATAGGAAACATCCAATTGGAATCTTACTGAACTTGCAAAGTCATAACAGAGAAAATACGGAAAGAGTGACGGCATTGAAGAACGCATTAGTTCGCGTTTTTTTGATGCGTGCTGAATAATATAAAAATACTTAACTTTAATTATAAATAATTAATATTATTTATAGCTATTATAATTTGATTGTCTTTCATATGAAAACAAAGTAATGAACATTTTTTTTTATTTTTATTGAAATTTAATTAAATAATTTAATTTGATTGACTGTAACTTTTCTTTTGGTTTTTAGAATAAAATAAATAAACAAAATAAAATAAGAAATAATTAAATAAATGAAAATTCGCACCCGCCTCAACCTGGAGTTGAACACACTAACTCACTCCCAGCCGTCCGCCACTCTAACCACTCGGCCATTGCCTCACTCCTTGGCCCATCGGCAAAGCTGCATTGAACCAATTCTGTTACCATACAATGCAAATAAAAAGTTTAATAAAATGCTGTGTGTCTGACGCTAGATTTGAACTTTGGTATGCTTAAGTATATATGTTCAAAGTGAGTTTAATTCGTATTATATCTCACTTATTTATAGTCCGATTTTAATGAAATTTTCACAAAACGCCCGTGGCAAGGTATTTGTCATGTAAGATATACAACTTTGGTTGTTGAGTTAATATTGAAGTTTTTAAATAGTTATTACTGATTTACAGAGGCGGGAAGGGGCGTGTCCAAATTTAAAAAAAAAACTTTGAGACACTGCAATATATACGTATGTTGTCACAAAATTTGATGACTCTAGCTTTTATAGTTTCTAAGATCCAGGTGTTCATACAGACAGACAGACGGACAGACAGACAGACTGATACTGATTCAGAATATATATAGTTTATGGGGTCGGAGATGCCTCCTTCTGCCTGTTACGCACATTTCCGTTCCGACAAAGAAAATAGACCATGCATTTTTTTAAAATCCATGGCCTAAAAACCCTTACAAAATGATTACTTACGACCTTGCGATATTTTAATTGTATTTATTATTATTATTATTTGGTGGGGGTGCGACCTATCCAGTGCACTTATTCTAAGGAATTTTGCTTGAACTGATCGTCCTTATCTCATTGACCTCTAGAAGGTACTTGCCTGGCGGTACACTTCTTTCAAGAGCCAATGCCGGGCATACTGTAAGTAAGTGCTCACTCACAGTCCCTTGTAAGTAGCCCTGTCACCATTCTCACTATATTCTTACTCATTTTCATTGTCTGCTAGCAGCCTAAGATAGACTTCCGTTGCCACCTGCCTGATGCCCCCTCTGATCTCAGTTAGTCTCTAATCGTGTCTCTATTCCTGGTTACACTAAGCCATCAGCTTCCTTATTCTGCGGTATACTGGTGTGTCCGGTGTCCCTCACTGTTGTTCTTTTGTTAGTTCTAGTAGTGTTTTTGTAAATTTAGTTACTACTAAAACTATTGGTAATGTGTATACTAACACAGAATGGTAGTGCGTATACTAAATAACATAGAATCTGACTGCCAATAGACTCGACTATTGTAAAGACTCGATTTTGTGAAGATTTAAATATATAAAGATTGATTCGATTAGAATGGGTAAACTTACTTTGTGGCAATGTATGTAATAGGGCAGAATGCATGGCAGAACTCACAAAGTATATACATATATCGTGATCAGAATTACTTCGAGTTATCCTTGCCCGTTTCAATTATCTGTCCGTCTGTTTTGAAACAGAGACCTTAGCAATAAAACGGCTAAAGATAGCACCGGGTTCTTTGTATAAGAGATTCATTCAGATGATGAATACTATCGAATAGAAATCAAACAATAAAATCAGAAGTTATTTAAGTTTATTATTGTTTTACTAAATTGGGCGCAGAGTATCTTTTAGTCGGGCCTCCTCGACTGTAGCTTTCTTTCTTTGTTTCTTGTTTTGGCTATGTATCTGTTTCTCATTATCGGAAGTTATTGTTCATTAGGTTTGGTTCTCCAATCGACGTGCAAAGTGGCGACGTGAGGAGAAACTGCGTACACAGCGACGATCGGTTGACAATGTCAACGTCAATGGTCGCACAAGCACAAACAATTCCGTAGGGGGCTCAACATCAACAGGACAGAATCCAGTAGCAGCTAGCAATGCCACGGCCAGCAACCTTGTCAGTTCAGCAGTCTCGGAAGGCACTTCAAACGCCCACGCGGTAAATCTGGCCGAAAACTCAAACGGCCCAACAGTAAGTACATATATGTATTTGTATAACAATACTGTAATACCTTTGAATTGTAGTGTAATACATAGTACAGTGCAGCGCTTGACCGCACGAGAGTTAACCAGTAAGAAAAGCAACAGTCGAGAAGCACGCGACAGTGGGACACCCTTCGACCTATGTTCCCGTGTAGTTTAAGTTGCTAAATTCATACACATTTGCATATGCACATGCTTTACAACTATTCCCAATAGATGGACAGAACCATTTGGTTTTATGCTCATACTTTCTTAAATAACTGCTGTGATTATTGTCTGATCGGATTGTAATTTGGAGACTACGTAGATATTTCATTCAGCTTAGTATATGTTAAAGTCAAAAAGTTTTATCTTTTATACTTCTTCTTCTTCTTGAATGGCCATTACAACCCGTCATCGGGTTACGGCCGACCTCAACGTCTCGCGCCAGCAGCCTCTGCTCCTTGCGCGCCTCCTCCAATTGGTTACACCAAGCGTAGCCAGGTCCTCCTTCACTTGGTCCATCCATCGGAGCCGTGGTCGTCCCTTTCGCCGTCCAACGTCGACTCTTACTGGAGCTTCTTCGTCCATACGCACAATATGCCCGAGCCAGCGCATTCGTTGTATTGTAATGCGCCGGACTACGTCAATGTCGCCGTAGAGCTCATACAGTTCGTGGTTCATTCGTATGCGAAAGTCGTTCCCGGTGCGAACAGGACCAAAGATCTTACGGAGAATTTTTCTCTCGAAAACTCCAAGCGCTGCTGCATCCGTTTGTGACAGTACCCATGCATCTGCGCCATATAAGAGTACGGGTAGGATGAGCGTCTTGTATAGTGTCAGTTTTGTCGGTCGAGAGAGAGCTCTGCTACACATCTGCTTACTGAGCCCATAGTAACACCTGTTGGCAGATGTGATTCTCCGCTTGATCTCCATGCTAATGTTGTTGCTTGAGTTGACGGCGGTGCAAAGGTGTATAAAATCCTTGACAACTTCAAAAGTGTAGCTGCCAGCATCTACTTGGGATCCTAGGCGCTGGGATTCCTTGCTACTGGACAGCATATACTTGGTTTTACCCTCGTTAACCTCCAAACCCACTCTTGCTGACACCTTTTCGATCGCGGAAAATGCTTCTGTAACATCTCGCTTGCAACGTCCAATGATGTCAATATCATCGGCGTATGCAAGCAGTTGGACACTTTTATAAAAAATTGTGCCATTTCGATGTACCTCAGCATTTCGCAGCACCCCTTCCATCACCACGTTGAAGAGGTTGCACGATAGAGGATCGCCTTGTCTGAAACCTCGCACGGTATTGAAAGGTTCGGAGAGGTTCTTTCCTACCTTGACGGAGCTTGTAGTGCTGCTTAACGTCATTCTGCACAGCCGAATCAGCTTCGCAGGAATACCGAACTCAGACATGGTGGCAAGTAGGCGATCTCTTATCGGGCTATCGAAAGCAGCCTTATAGTCGACGAAGAGATGGTGTGTGTCGACCTGTTTCTCGTGGGTCTTCTCTATGGTGGATTTACCAGGTCTGAAGCCGCACTGATAAGGTCCAATCAGTGTGTTGGCAAACGGCTTCAGTCTTTCGCAGATTACGCTTGATAGGACCTTGTACGAGATGGCGATGAGACTGATTCCCCGGTAATTGGCACAAATCATCGGGTCACCCTTCTTAAGGACAGGACAAAGGACACTGAGGTTCCAATCATTGGGCATGCCTTCCTTTTGCCATATTTTGCAAAGGAGCTGATGCATGCACCCTATCAGCTCACTGCCGTCGGTCTTACACAATTCCGCAGGCAAGCCATCAGCTCCGGCTGCTTTGTTGTTTTTGAGTCGCATTATTGCGTCTCGGACCTCGTCATGGCTAGGTGGTGGAATATCCACGTTGTCGGTGATTGGTGTCGTTAGTGCGTCTTCTCCAGCGATGTTGTTGCCATTGAGCAACTTGGCGCAGTGTTCTCTCCATATTGGCAACTTATCCTGTGTATCCGTAACCAGGTTTCCATCCGCATTTCGGCAATTCAGTGCACCGGTTTTAAAACCTTGGGTCATACGATTGACCCGTTTGTAGAATTTCCGGGCATCATTCATGCCTCGAGACATCTCGATTTCCTCACACTCGCGTCTTTCCTGCTCCCGTTTCTTCCGTCTGAAAAGACGCCTCTCTTTCTTCCTCTTTTTTCGATAGCCGTCCCGCGTTGCGGCGGCCTGGAGCGTCTTTCTATAGGCCGCGTTCTTCGCTGCGTGTGCATTGCGACACTCCTCGTCGTACCATTGGTTTCGTGGTGTCAATCTCTTGAACAATCTCTTGAATGGTTTCAACTGCGGCGGTGCGCATGGAGTGGGATATGTGTGCCCAGTATCCATCTGCGTCTTCGGGTAAAGATTCAGGCTGGTGGAGTACTTCCGAGAGGTGAGTGGAGAAGGCTTCCGCTGCCCGTTGTGATCGCAGCTTAGCGACGTCCAGCTTTCGCTGTGTGCTGGGGTGTACGTTTTTTGCATTGCAGAGTCGCATGCGTATCTTGGCTGCGACAAGATAGTGGTCAATGTTCACTCCGCGAAACGTACGAACGTCCAGCACACTTGAGGCATGCCTTCCGTCGATCACAACGTGATCAATTTGGTTTTTCATTTTTTGATCAGGGGACAGCTATGTGGCCTTGTGGATATCGAGATGCCGAAATCTGGTGCTACTTACTACCATGTTTCGCGCCGCGGCGAAGTCGATCAGCCTGCGACCGTTGTTCGAGGAGGTCTCATGGAGGCTGAACTGTCCGACGGTGGGGCCAAATATACGTTCCCGACCAACCTTCGCGTTGAAGTCCCCGAGGATAATCTTCACGTCGTGGGCTGAGTCCTCGAGTCTCGCGTAGAACGCATCCTTAACGGCATCATCCTTTTCTTCCGTCGGGGCGTGCGCACAAATTAGGCTAATGTTGAAGAATTTAGCCTTGATACGGATTGTAGCTAGCCTTTCACTCACAGGAGTGAATCTAGAGACGTGGTGGCGAAGTCTTCGGCTAACTACAAATCCGCATCCGAATTCGCGCCTCTCCGCATGGCAGCTGTAGTAAATGTCACAGGTTACTGCTTTGAAGCAACCTTGTCCTGTCCATCTCATTTCCTGTATGGCGGTAATGTCAGCCTTGACTGACTTGAGGGTTTCCGCCAACTGGATAGTGGCACCTTCCCTATTAAGGGTCCGGACATTCCAGGTGCATATGCTTAGATCATAGTCCTTTTTCGTTCGGTGGTCGTCAATGTTTAGGGGTATCTCATCCGAGGCTAATGTTTTGGTTTTCACTGGTTGTGTTCTTTTACGTAGCGGTTCCCAAGCCCTGCGTACAACCGCTTAGCGTCCGGATGACTCGCTGTACACATTAGCTCACTACCTAGCGGATGCTAGCATAGTTACCCAGGTGACGACGCGAGGAGGCTGTGTATAAACTTGCACTTGTATGGAAAATCCAGAGATCGCTATGGTGGACACCAAGTTGTCCACAGTCAGAAACTTTACTCTGTACATATAAGGCCCAGCATACAGCGCTTACAAATTGAGTTCAAAAATTAAATTATTGATTTGTGGGGGCGGTGGGCGTGGCACCTAACATAAATAAACTTGATCAGCTTATAGTACACAGGAGTATTCCTGCTAAATCATTTTACAGAGGTAGCTATCACGTCTTCAACTATGCATTTGATTTAAACTCCCTTTCAAGAATAACCGAGGTAAACGATCTAGGTATTCTCTTTGATCATAAATTGAAATTTGATCGTCACATTGCGCAAATTGTCAATAAGGCATTTCGAGTACTTGGTTTCATAAAAAGATGGGCTAAAGAATTTAGAGATCCTTATACGACAAAATTACTTTACACTTCTCTTGTCCGTCCAATTCTTGAATATGGTTCTTGCGTGTGGTCGCCGCAATATCAGATTCACCAAGATAGAATTGAGTCTGTTCAAAAGTAATTTTTACTTTTCGCTTTGCGTAGTTTCAACTGGGTACCAGGTGTAGACTTGCCATCTTATTCTAGTAGACTGCTTCTTATTAACCTACCTTCTCTTACTAATCGTCGTATTATGTTAGGTGTTACGTTTCTTTTCAAACTAATCAAATACGACATTGATTCTCCTATTCTGCTTAACGAAATTAAATTCTGTATTCCTTCTAGAGTAACTCGTAATTATTTGCCACTTTCTTTGGACTTTTGTCATAATAATTATAGCTTGCATGAACCCTTTCGAGTTCTCTGTGCTGATTACAATAGACTGTTTAGAGTTTTCAATTCAGAGTCCTCCCTTAATTTGATCAAACTATCCATTCTTAACTACTTAACACTTAATAACAATTAACACTAATCCACCGATCTGATTGGGTTTTACTGGGTTTTCCCCAATCCCTTTGCAACAAATGTTGGATCAGTTTCTTTTTGTTATCCCAGTTTAAATTTTAAATTTTAATTTTTAAATTTAATTTTAATTTAAATAAAATAAAATATTAATAGTTATTTTTACATTTCATTACAATTTTAATTCTTAAATTTTATTGTTAATTCTTTACCCAGTCGACTGCCATTAGTTGACATTAAATAAATAAATAAATAAATAAATTTGGTAACTTTAGCATTTATAATAGCTGAGATCTGTGCGTTCACACAGACAGACGGACAGACAGACAGACAGACAGACAGACATGGCTCAATCGACTCGGCTTGTGATCCTGAGCAAGAATATATATACTTTGTGGGGTCGGCCACGCCTCCTTCTGACTGTTACATACATTTGCACAAAGTTAGTATACCCTTTTTTGACCATTTTCAATGGTCGAAGGGTATAAAAAGATTTTTAAGGACACTAAAGCGCATTTCAAAGAGGGAGGTTTGTACTTTAAGATGCTGGCAGTCATTTTACAATGAAAATTAAAATCGTTAAGATACATAACCTCAAATATAGACAAAAACCACGATTTTCGCACTTTTAGGTTAGGATATCTCGATATCACCTGACGTGATGGAGCAATTCTGAGCACAGATTCTTGTTCAGCGCACCGGAAACCTTCGGAAAAGTATACTCTGGTTTCTGGTTCTGAAACCTTGTCGGCCTGTGTAATTCAATCAGCTTGGTATATGTTAAAGTCAGAAAGTTGTAGCTTTACAAATTGAGTTCAAAAATTACATTTTTGGTTTGGGCGTGGCACCTAACATTTGAAATAAACTTGATCAGCTTATCGTACACAGGAGACTTCCTGCCAAATTTGGTAACTCTAGCTTTTATAATAGCTGAGATCTGTGCGTTCACACATACAGACGGACAGACGGACAGACAGACAGACAGACAGACAGACAGACATAATCTATATATATACTTTATGTGGTCTCCCACGCCTCCTGCCTGTTACAAACAATATTATTTAAATCTACACTATTCTACAATATATATCTAGTATACGAATTATCTGAGTAGAAAGGAGCCTGCAATGGTATAAAACCATCGGCATGCCGAAGGTAGCTTTTAAAAGGTAGGTTTTAAAATCAAACGAAGGGTATCTTACTGTCAGTAGCTGTCGACTGTAGCTTTCGTTACTTGTCATTAGTAATTAACCAATCTAACACTATTTTAGATACTCGGCGGAGACGCCAATCGTACGCAAGCCACCTCAGAGAGCCCACCTCTGCAACCGGCGGCGCCCCGCTTACCCCTCAACCCCGGTTTCAACACAATGTACTCAACTATGCCACAACCCATTGCAACAATGGCGGAAAACTACAAGTGAGTCGAATATATGATATATAACACGGACTATTTTATTAATAAATATAAACAATGAATCTTCTTTCTTCAACTCTATTTTCTTATTTCCATACATTTGTAAACAGCTCTATGACCTCCTCGCTAAGCTCAATGACGCCCACATGTCTGCAGCAAAGGGAGAGCTATCCGTATATGTTCCACGATCCCCTGTCGCTGAGCTCCCCGTATGCCACACATCCGCGCAATTCAGCCTGCAACCCGGCTACAGCTCATCAACAACCGCCTCAGCACGGGGTCTATGGCAATAGCTCCGTGGTGAGCACATCTAATACAGGTAAAGCCCCTTTTATCATATGGATCCATTTGTGCTACAACTCGCAACTCTGTACTTTGCAGGCGTCATTTCTGCCGGCGTCTCGGTACCTGTTCAGATCTCCTCACAGAATGTATCCGACTTAACCGGCAGCAATTACTGGCCACGCCTTCAGTGATCCTCGATCTTTAATTTGCCAACGAAACTGCTTTTCGAGGCCTCCAAGGCAGTGGCTGCAATCGGTGTGACGGACGGCTTTGAGGAGCTGCCACAGCAACAGTCAAGAGATAACCCACCAATTATTTTATCCCATATAGCGCCGAGCTCAAACTCCAATTCATATACTACACCTCAAACACATGCTTATCGGACTCTGGACTAAAAACGAATCACGATTAGTCAGATGAACACACACACACATGGAAGAAACACTTTCTGCAATCCACCTGAAATAGTCGAACACCTCGAATTTGTCACTGCTACCCCTAACCTAGTATAAGAGTACACGAGAGGCTTCGGATAAATACGTATTAAGTTAGGTCGAACAAACTCCCATACTCTATATATATTAAATACTAAATGGACTGAAAAGTCGCGGGATTGGAAATGAAAAAATGTAAACTTAGTTGTTTTTAAAGTCCTGCTTTCTTGATTTCCTTACTTTGTATCAAACCAAATTTAATTTCTCGAAGCCCCCTTTTCTGGGTCAGAATAGAATACAATGGTTTGGAACCATCTGGTACCATATTTGGTTCAATTCGGCCATCATTTACACTTTTGCACATAGTCTACTGTTGTTGACTAATTTTTGATCACTTAAAACGAACCGATGTTGTTTTTTAATAATTTCTGAATTCATAGGCTTTTTTGGCCTTTCAGTGTGAGTTTCATCTTCGGTGCCCAAACTCTTTTACTACTAGGGGTATTCAAACGACGCAATCTTTCAAACGATAGGTCAAAATGTCATGCAATTCTTTATATATATCAACTAATTACAAGACTATATAAAAATGAGTCATGATTATATTTAATTAACTTCTCATGTTGAAGAAAATCCTGCGAATTTAAGCCCATGTAGTATGGGGTATGGGGTTTGAATATGCTCTTTGTTCAAATAAATTGGTTTTTATTATTTAGATTAGCGAACAAATTATATTTTAAACTAACTTTAGATATATGTATGTAAACGAATCGTGGATTAGCTAACGAATACAATTAAAATGGAAACGAATTGCAACGAAAATGAACCAAGTCAAAGTCCCAATTCCAATACAACAAGGACAACCATTTATCATGAAGCACCTCCGTTGAATAAGGCAACATATAATTAAAAAGCTATTTGTAAAATCGATATTTATGTATTATGTATTTCACTTATATTTCGAATTTAAAAGAAGTGGATGTAACATTTTACTATACTCGTAGACGTACTCGAAAATCTGTTTATTTGGACAATGACATAATAAATTTAAGTGTGTACACGCCACAATGACTAAGACTTGTTAATATATAGAATCATTTGCATACATCTTAGATCAGTCAAAGAAGACAACGAACACACAAAATATATATATTCTGATCAGGACCACATATCTAGTCGGTGGAGCAGTGTTTGTCTGTTAACAGCAATAATATCTGCCAATACTCCAAGGACCACATACCTAGTCGGTGGAGCCGTGTTTGTCTGTTAACAGCAATAATATCTGCCAATACTCCAATTTGGTAACCCATCCCGTCCCTATTATAATGGCCACTAGTTTATAGCTGATGTAATAAGCGCTTACTAAGAGACTATCCCTACTTACTTTACAAACCCTAAGCAAAACTTTGCATCATTTCGCTTTCTGTATGAAATGTGCTGCAAATGTAAACGCAGAATATGATTAGAATACTTATGTAGGTACTAGAACTAGAGTATGTTAGTCCCACAAAAAGAATACTAAAGCAGTTACCAAAAAACGAGAGCAACAGTCGCGCAAAACGCGACAGTGGGATACCCTTCGACCTATGTTCCCGTGTAGTTTAATTTGTTAAATTCATACACATATGCATATGCATATGCTTTGAAATTAATCCCGACAGATGGCGATCGCGGTTCGCGCTCGCCCGCCTCCCTTGTTAGCTGACAGAAGCACTTGGTTTTATGCTCATACTTTCTTAAATAACTTCTGTGATTATTGTCCGATCGGATTGTAATTTTGAGACTACGTAGTCAGAAAGTTGTATCTTTTATACAGCGCTTACAAATTGAGTTCAAAAATTAAATTATTGATTTGTGGGGGCGGTGGGCGTGGCACCTAACATTTGAAATAAACTTGATCTGCGCCGAGTACATAGGAACCTTCATTCCAAATTTGGTGTCTCTAGCTCTTATAATAGCTGAGATCTGTGTGTTCATCTGGACATCCGGACATCCGGACATCCAGACAGACAGACATGGCTCAATCGACTCGGCTAGTGATCCTAAGCAAGAATATATATACTTTGTGGGGTCTGCCACGCCTCCTTCTGCCTGTTACATACATTTGCACAAAGTTAGTATACCCTTTTTTGACCATTTTCAATGGTCGAAGGGTATAAAAACTGGATCAAAAAACGAGAGCAACAGTCGCGCAAAACGCGACAGTGGGATACCCTTCGACCTATGTTCCCGTGTAGTTTATTTTCTTAAATAACTTCTGTGATTATTGTCCGATCGGATTGTAATTTGGAGACTATGTAGATATTTCATTCAGCTTAGTATATGTTAAAGTCAGAAAGTTGTATCTTTTATACAGCGCTTACAAATTGAGTTCAAAAATTAAATTATTGATTTACGGGGGCGGTGGGCGTGGCACCTAACATTTGAAATAAACTTCATCTGCTTATAGTACACAGGAGTCTTCCTACCAAATTTGGTAACTCTAGCTTTTATAATAGCTGAGATCTGTGCGTTCACACAGACAGACGGACAGACAGACAGACATGGCTCAATCGACTCGGCTTGTGATCCTGAGCAAGAATATATATACTTTATGGGGTCTCCGACGCCTCCTTCTGCCTGTTACATACATTTGCACAAAGTTAGTATACCCTTTTTGACCATTTTCAATGGTCGAAGGGTATAATTACCCATGACTAGCGTACTTATCTGTGTACTCAAAAATAGGTGGCTGAAAAAAAATATCCAAACGAAAACCCATTTTATAGGTACTCATAAATGGATGGGTGAAAAGAGAACCCATTAATATGTGGCTGGAATGAGTACACATGATAAAACTCACTTAAATTATACAATAACTTATATTTAAAATTTTTTATATTTTGCAAGAAATTTTAAACTGTCCGTTTACTGGTTCTCTGCCAGATGAGCCGTGTTGCTGTGGGGTAACGACATATTTCCTCGCGACATATCTCTGCCAATCTACAAACGACATATCTAGCACGGAGATATATCGTTTCAAAGCGACATAATTCCGAGCGGAATGGTCGAAAAGTATAAAAATGCATCATCTAAATCCTTAGACTTTTGTTACTAAATCTTACTAAATCTGCCTTCTCTTTTGACTCAACACAACGTTTGGAACGATAAACTAGCGCATGCATAGATTTTTTTATGTCATTTATAGAAATAAACGTAGGCAATAGGTATGCATTTCTAGCGCGTACCAAATTTCATTACATGTGCTTCTTCTTGATTTTTTTGGCACGAACTAAGAATGCATATTGCGTCTTGTCGTTTTATCTAATGTCTCACCATTTTCGACAACTGCGAGGGATGTTCAGTGGCTGAGTGGACTATGTCCCGGACTCTAAGGCGGCCAATGATATTGAGCGTGTTCGAAGTTCGATTGCTGCCGCGATCAACATGTGAAATTCTTTTGTATTTCATAATTTTTTTAAATAAATTAAAAGCTCAATAACATTAAAGAGGGGCGGCGGCGGTAGGCGATTTTTAAGTTTTAGTTACGCAATATATGTAATTAGAACTTAGTTTTCTTTCGTCGGTACACAACACTAACTGCAAAACTAATTGTACATATTTATGTATATACAATCGTGCAACAATGTGTGTTGAAGTGGGACGCCAATACATACATGTGGATATGCAGTCATGTATGTATAGGCGTCCCACTCGCACATTCATAACTTTACAAGGGCATGATCTCTGTTATTTTCTAGCATTCTAATTGCAAATTTTATTTAAATGTAATTAAATAATTTAATTTGCTTGTAGCGGATATATCACAGCCCGCTTGACTGTAACTTTTCTTTTAGTTTATTAAAATAAAATAAATAAACAAAATAAAATAAGAAACAATTAATAAATTAATATTTGCACCCGCCGGGGGTTGAACACACGCACTCTCTCACAGTCTTTTGAATTTGCCGTCCGCCACTCTAACCATTCGGCTATTGCCTCACTCCTTGGTCCATCGGCAAAGCTGCATTGTGAACCAATTCTGTTACCATACAATGCAAATAAAAAGTTTAATAAAATGCTGCGTGTCTGACGCTAGATTTGAACTTCGGTATGCTTGCGTAAATTAGGTATGCTTAAGTATGTATGTTCACTCACTTTGAGTTTAATTCGTATCATATCTCACTTATTTATAGTCCGATTTAAATGAAATTTTCACATAACGTCCGTGGCAAGGTATTTGTCATGTAAGATATACAACTTTGGTTGTTCAGCTAATATTGTAGTTTTTAAATAGTTATTACTGATTTTCTGAGGCGGGAAGGGGCGTGTCCAAATTTCAAAAAAACTTTGAGACACTGCAATATATACGTATGTTGTCACAAAATTTGATGACTCTAGCTCTTATAGTTTCCGAGATCCAGCTGTTCATACAGACAGACAGACAGACAGACGGACAGACAGACATGGCTCAATCGACTCGGCTACTGATACTGATTCATAATATATATAGTTTATGGGGTCGGAGATGCCTCCTTCTGCCTGTTACGCACATTTCCGTTCCGACAAACACAATAGTCCATGAATTTTTTTAAAATCCATGGCCTAAAAATACAAACGCTACAGTCAGGAGCTAACTGTATAAGGCCATGGATTATCATAGTATACCGTAGGCAATAGGTATAGGTATGCATTTCTAGCGCGTACCAAATTTCATTAAATGTTATTCTTCTTGATTTTTTTTGGCACAAACTAAGAATGCATATTGCGTCTTGTCGTTTTGTCTAATGTCTCACCATTTTCGACATCTGCGATAGATGTTCAGTGGCTGAGTGGACTATGTCCCGGACTCTAAGACCAATGATATTGAGCGTGTTCGAGGTTCGATTGCTGCCGCGATCAGCATGTGAAATTCTTTTGTATTTCATAATTTTTTTAAAATAAATTAAAGCTCAAAAACATTAAAGAGGGGCGACGGCGGTAGGCGATTTTTAAGTTTTAGTTACGCAATGTATGTAATTAGAACTTAGTTTTCTTTCGTCGGTACACAACAGCAACTGCAAAACTAATTGTACATATTTATGTATGTACATATATACAATCGTGCAATAATGTGTGTTGAAGTGGGACGCCAATACATACATGTGGATATGCAGACATGTATGTATGGGCGTCCCACTCGCACATTCATAACTTTACAAGGGCTTATGATCTATCTCTGGTATTTTCTAGCATTCTAATTGCAAAATATTGAGAGCAAAACAAAATAGGAAACATCCAATTGGAATCTTACTGAACTTGCAAAGTCATAACAGACAAAATACGGAAAGCGTGAGGTCATTAAAGAACGCATTAGTTCGCCTTTTTTTATGCGTGCTAAATAATATAAAAATACTTAACTTTAATTATAAATAATTAATATTATTTATAGCTATTTTAATTTGATTGTCTTTTATATGAAAACAAAGTAATGAAAATTTTTTTTGAAATTTTATCAAATAATTTAATTTGATTGACTGTAACTTTTGTTTTGGTTTTTAGAATAAAATAAATAAACAAAATAAAATAAGAAATAATTAATAAATGAAAATTCGCACCCGCATCAACCGGGAGTTGAACACACACGAACTCCCTCCCAGCCGTCCGCCACTCTAACCACTAGGCCATTGCCTAACTCCTTGGCCCATCGGCAAAGCTGCATTGTGAACCAATTCTGTTACCATACAATGCAAATAAAAAGTTTAATAAAATGCTGTGTGTCTGACTTCGGTATGCTTGTGTAAATTAGCTCTGCTTAATTATATATGTTCAAAGTGAGTTTAATTCTTAAATGTGCGTAACAGGCAGAAGGAGGCATCTCCGACCCCATAAACTATATATATTCTGAATCAGTATCAGTAGCCGAGTCGATTGAGCCATGTCTGTCTGTCTGTCCGTATGAACACCTGGATCTCAGAAACTATAAGAGTTAGAGTCATCAAATTTTGTGACAACATACGTATATATTGCAGTATCTCAAAGTTTTTTTAAAATTTGGAAACGCCTCTTCCCGCCTCTGTAAATCAATAATAACTATTTAAAAACTACAATATTAACTCAACAACCAAAGTTGTATATCTTACATGACAAATACCTTGCCACGGGCGTTATGTGAAAATTTCATTAAAATCTGACTATAAATAAGTGAGATATGATACGAATTAAACTCACTTTGAACATATATAATTAAGCAGACCTAATTTACACAAGCATACCGAAGTTCGAATCTAGCGTCAGACACACAGCATTTTATTACAGACAGACATGGCTCAATCGACTCGGCTACTGATACTGATTCAGAATATATATAGTTTATGGGGTCGGAGATGCCTCCTTCTTCCTGTTACGCACATTTCCGTTCCGACAAACACAATAGACCATGAATTTTTTTAAAATCCATGGCCTAAAAATACAAACGTCAGGAGCTGACTGTATAAGGCCATGGATTACCATAGTATACCGTAGGCAATAAGTATAGGTATGCATTTCTAGCGCGTATCAAATTTCATTATATGTGCTTCTTCTTGATTTTTTTTGGCACAAACTAAGAATGCATATTGCGTCTTGTCGTTTTGTCTAATGTCTCACCATTTTCGACAACTGCGATAGATGTTCAGTGGCTGAGTGGACTATGTCCCGGACTCTAAGACCAATGATATTGAGCGTGTTCGAGGTTCGATTGCTGCCGCGATCAGCATGTGAAATTCTTTTGTATTTCATAATTTTTTTAAAATAAATTACAAGCTCAAAAACATTAAAGAGGGGCGACGGCGGTAGGCGATTTTTAAGTTTTAGTTACGCAATGTATGTAATTAGAACTTAGTTTTCTTTCGTCGGTACACAACAGCAACTGCAAAACTAATTGTACATATGTATTTATGTATGTAAATTAATCAAACCGTTTCTAGGAGTTTGAAAAAAATATATTTTATTTGAGGAGTACGACTCCGTTTCTTCTGTGTACAAAATTAAGACTAAAGTTACAATATTGTTCTGAGGGCAAAGTAGCCTTTGAAGATGTCAAAGCTTCTGCTGATCGAGCTAAAGCTTTAAGCTCGTGATGCTGTTTGGACGAAGGAGGATTTGTTTACAAATGAACATTGGGTGTTTTGCACGCTAGGCTTATTATTCTCAAGAAGAGTTTGTTTACAAATAGACCTTGAGTGTTTTACGCGCTAGGCTTTTTAAGCTGCGTGGGTGGTTTATTGATTCCACGAAGAGTTACTCGTGACTCAATGGAAATTGTTTAAAATACCGAAATATGGGGGGCTGAGAATGAATTGTCAAGAGTCCGAAAAGACTATGAAAAGTTGTTTACAATTTACATAAGGAACGCTAAGTAACTGAGGGTGATAACTCCCCCCTTTCTTAAAATGAATCGTCCCCGATTCTAAAGGGTTTCTGATAATTGGTCCACTTTATCGCTTAATGATTTTAAAGTGTCAGGGTCAACTTCTGATTTTTGAATAGTGTTACGTTTAGTTACTAAGGAATATTTAGCTTTTATGAAGTTAAAGATGTTCAAAAATAAATTGGGGAAAACGTACTTAAGAAGCTTTGACATACAGAATACAAGCATGATTAAAATTATTACAAATGTTATTTCAAAATGATTATGCTTAAGTGGTATAATAATTTGTGATAATATATTTGTATTTTGAAATTTAAGTTCGGAATTGTTGCTTTGTAAATATTCTGTTATCAGGTAATTTTTAAATCTATTGTTTTCGATATAGTTTAACAGTTTTTCTTTATTATTGGTATAAGTTATATTATTGATATCAACAATGTATTGAAAAGTAACTATGTACATAAATGCCTGTAACAAATGTGTGGTTGATATAGTTTGAACCGGATACTAGAATAGCACCGTCTGTAATAATTTCTACAGGTTTGTTTCTTTCTTTGATTTTATTGCAAACTGCATATTTTTTATTAAGCATATCTACAAAGCAATTGTCTTTTTCTTGAATTTGACCAAAATTATTGTATAATTCTTTTTTGAAAGTTTTAATTGGGTAAAAAGTGTCGTTGCATTTAGCGACTTTGTCATCTATAATTAATTTACCGTTTGCTTGAGATATGGCTATTGCGTGAAAAAACTTACAACTATGTTTTACAATGGGATATCTTATGTAATATATAACACAGGCCCACAAAAAAAAAAGTTTCATGATCTGGGTAAGCGGCATATGCAGTGATATGTATTTTGGGTCGCTGAATCCGAATCCGAGGTCAGAATTTCGCCATCACGTCTGGACTTCGACATAACCTCACAAAACTGAAAAACCTTTGGATATCCTCTAAAAGATATAGAATCCTGATCTGAGCATGCGTTATATGTTTTATCATGTATTTTGTCCTTCTAAGTCCGAATCCGAAGTCAAAATTTACGTAGCACGTCTGGGTTTTGAGTTAACCTCAAAAAACTCGAAAAATTTTTGAAACCCAAAAAAATAATGGGGGGTCATGATCGGGTCATGCGATATATGTTCCTATATGTTTTTAGACCTTCTAAATCCGAATCCAATGTCAAAACTAGACAATCACGTCTGAATTTCAACCTAACCTAAAAATATTTGAAAGACTTTCAAAATTTTGAAATTTTTTGATAATTTATTTTGGCATTTATGCAAATATGTATAATCACGTATTTAATTTATGTTTTTTATTAGTTAAAATACAGTTTTGAAGCAAAAATGCATTACTCATATGAATCCATTGCGAATACAGATAAAACAATGCTCAAAAGGGGGTATACCAACAAAAAAGCTTTTTTTATATTAAATTTAAATACACCCTAATCTAATGTTAAAAAAAATTTAAAAATGTTGGAAGTTTTTAAAAAAATTTTTAGGTTATGTTAAAATTCGGACGTGATAGGATGGTCTTTTTCGGATTCGGATTCGGAAGGTCCAAAAACATATAGAAACATATATCGCATGACCCGATCATGACCCCCCATTATTTTTTGGGACTTTAAAAATTTTTCATGTTTTTTGAGGTTAAGTCGAAACTCAGACGTGCTATGTAAATTTTGACTTCGGATTCGGACTTAGAAGGAAGAAATACATGTTAAAACATATATCGCATGTCCAGATCACGATTCTATATCTTTTGGGATATATCCTAAGGTTTTTCAGTTTTTTGAGGTTAGGTCGAAATCCAGACGTGATGGAGAATTTCTGACCCCGGATTCGGATTCAGCGACCCAAAATACGTATAACTGCATATGCCGCATACCCAGATCATGACAAACTTTTTTTTTTGTGGGGTTGTGTAATTAAACCTTTGTGCGATATAATTGAAAAAAAAGAAACATCCATTAGGTCTATTATAGTTATGTTATATTTTTCGTAAGTAAATATATCTGCCACATCGTGGTTGTTTAGAATTTTTGAATATAAAATATTAGCTTTTGAAAATTATATTGCGTCTCGCAGATTTTGTAAGTCGAGTGACAATAATTTTAATCTCTGTTTTTTAATAGTAAATACTCCATCTAAATTTGAGTTTTCTAGTAAATTGGTTACCTTTTGAATTTCCTTAAAAATTGCAGAATTGATTAGGTTTTGTTTATTGTTGTTTTCGACCAAGTCATTGATTTTGTTTTGAATTGTGATTAAGTCATTGTGATCTGGCGTACCAGTTATCCATTTAAAAATGGTGCCTAGTTCATTAATACTTCTTTTAATTATTTTATGTGGTGTAAGTTGAGAAAAAAGGGAACTGGCTAATTTTAAATTCAAATAAAAATCCCAATCTACGCTGATGTTTCTATCCTTCACGTACTTTAACTCTTCTTCGATAATATATTTATAAAAACTTAAGTTAGTAACGTGGAAAAGTTCTCCATAAGTTTCATATAAAAATATGTTATCTGCGTCTTCAAGTAAGACATATTCCTCGTTCGAGTAGTTAATAATATTAGAAATTGTTGAACCCAGTAATATTGGGGTAAGTAGTATATATAAAATGTTCATGCTAAAAACAAAAAATAAAAAAATGCAAAATTTGATTAGAACTTAATGTTATCTTTATGATTTATTCGATTCTTGTTATTTATGATAACCTTATTTACTAAATCTTCCTTTACTGTTTGTTTTTTATATCTAGGTTGTAGTTTATTTCTTTCCCCATGCTTCTTTTCATAAATTATGTCTCCTACTTCATAATTTTTTGGTGTCCTGTTTTGATTGTGGTATTCTAACATTTTAGTTTGAAGTGTTTCCAATTTGTTGGGTAAGTGGGTGTGATCAATTTTGTTAAACATAATGTCAGCGTGAAATTTCAATTAATGTTGAGTGTACTCTTTCTACTTGGCCATTGGTGAGACTATGTCTGGGATCTGCATAAAAAATGGTTAAGCCAGCACGCTCTATTGCTGATTTGAATTGGGCGGAAGAGAAACTAGGCTCATTGTCCATCATTATGGACTTGGCAAAAGGAAATGGTTGAATTAGTTCAAGAATTTTAAATTCCATATTGTATTTATTTTGAATTTTCTTAACTATTAAATACTTAGAGTAAGCATCAATACAAGTTAAAAAAATACAAACGCTACAGTCAGGAGCTGACTGTATAAGGCCATGGATTACCATAGTATACCGTAGGCAATAAGTATAGGTATGCATTTCTAGCGCGTACCAAATTTCATTATATGTGCTTCTTCTTGATTTTTTTGGCACGAACTAAGAATGCATATTGCGTCTTGTCGTTTTGTCTAATGGCTCACCATTTTCGACGACTACGAGACATGTTCAGTGGCTGAGTGGAGTATGTGCCGGACTCTAAGGCCAATGATATTGAGCGTGTTCGAGGTTCGATTGCTGCCGCGATGAACATGTAAAATTCTTTTGTATTTCATAATTCTTTTTAAATAAATTAAAAGCTCAAAAACATTAATGAGGGGCGGCAGCGGTATGTATGTAATTAGAACTTAGTTTTCTTTCGTCGCTACACAAAAGCAACTGCAAAACTAATTGTACATATTTTATTTATGTATATACACGTACAATCGTACAATAATGTGTGTTGAAGTGGGATACCAATACATACATGTGGATATGCACACATGTATGTATAGGCGTCCCACTCGCACATTCATAACGTTACAAGGGCTTATGATCTCTGTTATTTTCTAGCATTCTAATTGCAAAAGATTGAGAGCAAAACAAAATAGGAAACATCCATCTTACTGAACTTGCAATGTCATAACAGACAAAATACGGAAAGAGTGACGTCATTGAAGAACTAATGCGTTCTTCGCGTTTTTTTTGATGCGTGCTCGCGTTTTTTTTGATGCGTGCTAAATATAATAACCAGTAAGAAAAGCAACAGTCGCGCAAAACGCGACAGTGGGATACCCTTCGACCTATGTCGAAGCATATGCACATGCTTTGAAATTAATCCCGACAGATGGCGCTCGCGCTTCGCGCTCGCCCGCCTCCCTTGTTAGCTGACAGAAGCAATTGGTTTTATGCTCATACTTTCTTAAATAACTTCTGTGATTATTGTCCGATCGGATTGTAATTTAGAGACTATGTAGATATTTCATTCAGCTTAGTATATGTTAAAGTCAAAAAGTTGTATCTTTTATACAGCGCTTACAAATTGAGTTCAAAAATTAAATTATTGATTTGTGGGGGCGGTGGGCGTGGCACCTAACATTTGAAATAAACTTGATCTGCTTATAGTACACAGGAGTCTTCCTGCCAAATTTGGTGTCGCTAGCTCTTATAATAGCTGAGATCTGTGTGTTCATCCGGACATCCAGACATCCGGACATCCGGACATCCGGACATCCAGACAGACAGACATGGCTAAATCGACTCGGCTAGTGATCCTGAGCAAGAATATATATACTTTGTGGGGTCTGCCACGCCTCCTTCTGCCTGTTACATACATTTGCACAAAGTTAGTATACCCTTTTTGACCATTTTCAATGGTCGAAGGGTATAAAAATAGTTTATTTATAAGTAATTAATATTATTTATAACTATTATAATTTGATTGTCTTTCATATTGCATAATAAATATGAAAACAAAATAATGAAAATTTTTTTATTTTTTATTTAAATTTAATTAAATAATTTAATTTGTCTGTAGCGGCTGTATCACAGCCCGCTTGACTGTAACTTTTCTTTTAGTTTATTAGAATAAAATAAATAAACAAAATGAGAAATAATTAATAAATGAATGTTTATAAATGAATGTTTGCACCCCCGCCGGGGGTTGAACACACGCATTCTCTCACAGGTCTTTTGAATTTTCCCGTCCGCCACTCTAACCAGTCGGCCATTGCCTCACTTTTTGACCAATCGGCAAAGTTGCATTGTGAACCAATTCTGTTACCATACAATGCAAATAAAAAGTTTAAAATGCTGTGTGTCTGACGCTAGATTTGAACTTCGGTATGCTTGTGTAAATTAGCTCTGCTTAAGTATATATGTTCAAAGTGAGTTTAATTCGTATCATATCTCACTTATTTATAGTCCGATTTTAATGAAATTTTCACATAACGTCCGTGGCAAGGTATTTGTCATGTAAGATATACATCTTTGGTTGTTTAGTTAATATTGTAGTTTTTAAATAGTTATTACGTCCGTGGCAAGGTATTTGTCATGTAAGATATACATCTTTGGTTGTTTAGTTAATATTGTAGTTTTTAAATAGTTATTACTTATTTACAGCGGCGGGAAAGGGGCGTGTCCAAATTTTAAAAAAACTTTGAGACACTGCAATAGTTTATGGGGTCGGAGAAGCCTCCTTCTGCCTGTTACGCACATTTCCGTTCCGACAAACACAATAGACCATAAATTTTTTAAAATCCATGGCCTAAAAAGTAATCAACATTGTCTTGATTCGAGACTTCTGAAAACACAATTTTTTTGGTTTTGTCTCGCCTTTGGACTTCCATTCAGCAGATTCAGGGTCATATTTAAAGCACCATGTCTCCTCACCAGTTATGATCGAATCAAGGAAGTCTGGATCGTTTTCAGCAGTTTCAATAATGTCTTTGCATTGCTCCACGCGAGCGTTTTTTGGTCGTCATTGAAACATTTTTGAATCATTAGCACACTTTTGGTTTTATTGAAATGGCTGTCACTTTTACATTTGTCATCCGACTTACATGAAGTAAGGTGCGTTTGAAAGAGGATGAATGTATCTGTTTAATGTTGCAAATTTTCAATAGATGGCGCTGTCTGTTGTATGATTTAAATATAAAGTTCGGTTCCGTGTATGTAGATAGTAATGACTTGCTTAGTCGGTTACACTTCTCTGTCCCTGGTAGAATTACCTGTAATTACCTTCCTAGTTCAAATTATACCCTGCATGAGCCATTCAGTGTATTATGTTCGGACTATAATAAATTATATTCTATTGTAGCTAACAATAACAATAATTCTGTATCTACCTTAAAATTTTAAACCCTAGTAACTAGTTAAATATATACTTATTTTCTTTCTATTGACAGTAGAACTCTTTACCTAACTGCATGTTTGCATTTACGATTTTGATTTGCCTTTGGTTACTAACACTAACTCTCCTGATCGGATTGGATTTGTCTAGGTTTTCCCCAATCCTCTGCAACAAATGTTGGATCGGCTTTTTCTTTTTATCCCAGTTCGTATACAATACATTTCAATTAATTTATTATACCCTTCGACCATTGAAAATGGTCAAAAAAGGGTATACTAACTTTGTGCAAATGTATGTAACAGGCAGAAGGAGGCGTGGCAGACCCCACAAAGTATATATATTCTTGCTCAGGGTCACTAGCCGAGTTGATTGAGCCATGTCTGTCTGTCTGGATGTCCGGATGTCCGTCTGACCAGATGAACACACAGATCTCAGCTATTATAAATGCTAGAGACACCAAATTTGGAATGAAGGTTCCTATATACTCGGATCAGATCAAGTTTATTTCAAATGTTAGGTGCCACGCCCACCGCCCCCACAAATCAATAATTTAATTTTTGAACTCAATTTGTAAGCGCTGTATAAAAGATACAACTTTCTGACTTTAACATATACTAAGCTGAATGAAATATCTACGTAGTCTCCAAATTACAATCCGATCAGACAATAATCACAGAAGTTTTTTAAGAAAGTATGAGCATAACACCAAGTGCTTCTGTCAGCTAACAACAGAGGCGGGCGAGCGCGAAGCGCGAGCGCCATCTGTCGGGATTAATTTCAAAGCATGTGCATATGCATATGTGTATGAATTTAACAAATTAAACTACACGGGAACATAGGTCGAAGGGTATCCCACTGTCGCGTATTGCGCGACTGTTGCTTTTCTTACTGGTTTTTTTTTCATTTACGGTTTTTTTACCTTCAATTTATAATTCCTATGTTATATTTCAATTTACAAACAATTATTTGTATTACTTGTTTATTACTTTTAAACATTTGACTGAATAAATTAAACTAAATAAATTAATAGGGACAGAAAACGTACACGAAACCACTAAGAAAAGCAACAGTCGCGCGGCACGCGACTCGGCTTGTGATCCTGAGCAAGAATATATATATTTTTCATGTGGTCTCCCACGGCTCCTTTTGCCTGTTACATACATTTGCACAAAGTTAGTATACCAGGCGAGCGCGAAGCGTGAGCGCCATCTGTTGGGAATAATTGTAAAGCAAGTGCATATGCATATGTGTATGAATTTAACAAATTAAACTACACGGGAACATAGGTCGAAGGGTATCCCTTCGTGCTGCTCGAATGTTGCGTTTCTTACTGGTTTTACATCAGAAGGTATACATACGAGTATAAACACAGAAATGATGCAGTTAGTAAGTACATTTGTATTTATTTTACATTTCGTATGTATTCGAATACTACAAATATACATACCTAGTTAGATAGTGTAGATAGTTGTGACGACCGAAGTCCAATATCCTCCCCTGCACACCCTGTCTACGTTACAGCCGGCTAAGCTCAGGGAAAATGGGCGGGGTTTTGTGTGCAGGTTCAGTTATTGATGTCACGTGAAAATTTCGACAGGTTATAGAAGTCTAGAAGGGGTAATGGCAAGAAAAGAGAAGGCCAAAATAAACGGACGGACTACCCCTAATGAACGATCTAGTCGGAGAGCTAGATGTAAAGCTCTTCTTCTTCACCCACCCAGCCATTTACTACCGATATCGAAATACCGATACTAGCCATGTTGCTGTTATCCGTCCTTACTGCCTCAAAAGAACTAAATTTACTCCATTTTAAGTTTCTTTAATGTTATTTATAAACAAACATGTATTGCGCATGCAGCTTTATGCTGCATGATAATTTCAAAAGAAAACCTAACCTTAATTCCCTAATATTTTATCCTTTTTGATTATCTTCCTTTTTTGTGTATCTAATTTCACACGATTTGAATTTACTTTCTATTATTTTTAATTTAATTTGGTCTCACTATTTTTAGTTCGTATAAGAGAGAGGTATGTTGCTAAACGATAGGAAGGCGATAGTTTTAGAGTATTTAATCGGCTTAATTTGTTATTGCTATCGACTCACCCGCGATCCGTTGGGGCCCCGACGAAACAGCTGAGGAAAAATAATAATCACAACAATAACAACAACAAGAATACTCGAACACAAAAAAAATCTACCGTCCTATCACTCAATCCCTGCTTTATTTACGTTTTTATCACTTTTGTTTATCATTTACTTTACAAGGTTTATGTTTGTATGTGTGTGTGAATGAATGAAAGAAAGGTGATGAAGAAAACAAAGAAAATGAAATCAAAAAAGATGAACAAATTAATTGAAGTAAAAACAAAAATAAAAATGAAAGCGAAATAAAGAAAACTATAATATAACAATTTTGAAAATAATAAGTAACTGAATGGAATGAATAAATGAATGTAAAAATGAATGGATGTGAAGACCGATGGGCTACGTGATCGACGCGGCACTAGCACCCAAAAGCCAAACACAGCTATGCATATATTGTGCTCCAGCACCACTAGCCTGCAGCTATAACTAAGAAGAGATGGGCGACGTGTGGCACAGTATGGCGGGGGGCAGGCATGCACTGCCGCCTTCAAAAAAAAAAGGCGCGAAAGCGCTAGTGCTCCTCTGGCCACACGCGGTTCACTAAAAGGCAAGAGCGAGGTTATAAGCTGCCAAACAATGATTTTGAAAGCTTGTACTAACGTTTGGTCTGGAACACCCACAAACAATATATCGCTGCACGCTGGGGTGCTTTTCACCGACCACTTTTTATTTTTCTTTTCAATTTTAATTAAATTTCTTTCCCGCTTGAAAATTTTTGACGTCTCGTGCTTTTCGGTTTTCAATTAGTGAAGAGAAAAATAGCGAACACGATAGGTGGCCCAGGCAATCGATAAATCCCCACTCCACTTCTCAACACTGATCGTTCGGATCGGCCAATTTGAAGTTGCCAGACCGGTCGATTATCGGTGCGACTCTGAGTGTGGTGAAAACCGTGGTTCGAATTCAAATTTAAATTTGAATTCCTGCGTTTCGAACCAGTTATGAAAATTGTAAGCAAATTGCTCACTAAATAAAAATATAACAAAAAAATATAATACACGGGCCCCACATCCTCAAGTTTAATTTCATGCCACTGGTCTGAAATTAAGCTTGAAAAAAAAAATTAAAGGATCGTGTAGAGTTTAAACCTATTGCCAACATAGGAAATATAGACGAAGTATGAGTTCATTGGACACCTAACCTGAAGTCTAATTCTACGTCCAAAGGTCTTTAGCATGGAAATATCCCAGTTCCTTGCCCGACAAGTCCTCCAACAAATAAAGAGTGTTGCCCAACCTCCCTTTAACGCGGACTTTCGTGCCTACCGGCGCAAGCTTTGCATTGAAATTGGTGGCAGCGTTGCTCAGTGCGAAGTTGCGTTTAATTACTACTTGGCCAACTTCAAAAGAGCGTGGTTTGGCCCTTAGGTTATAGCTGCGCTGATTCTGCTCGAACGCCTTGAGAAGATTTTTATCAATATTCGAGCGAATCAACTGCAGGCTATCCGGCCTTGCCACGTTCGCTTCGGCATCGCCAAGCATGCTAAGCCTTCTCAGCAACTGGTAATCAGATCCATGCGACATCATGTGTTTCCCAAAGACAACCAGATATGGTGACATGCCGATGGACTGATGCAAAGTTTTTCGTAGCGAAGAATTGATGCTACTTAGGACTAAGTCCCATTCCCTTTGATCACCCTGCACATATGCTCTCAGAGCCGCATTGATTGAGCGGTTCACTCTCTCCGCTGCGTTCGACTGCGGAGCGTAGGCACCTGTGCAGATGTGACGGACTCCGAACTTCGTCAAAAAGGTCAAGAACTCATGGCTTTTAAATTGAGTGCCTGTATCGCTCACGACTACTTCCGGTACTCCAAAACACGAAAAGATCTCTTCTCCAAGGATGTCTATCACAACCTTGACCGTGAACTTCTTTACTGCTTTCAGGAAGGTAAACTTGGAAAAGTGATCTAGTACAATGAAAATCCCAATGTTTCCCTTTTATGACCTTGGAAACGGAACAATAAAGTCAATGTAAAGACGCTGGAATGGTCGATCGGTTACTACCCGAGCTCCCATGGGTGGTTTTAGCGCCACTGTCGGATATTTCTTAGTCCGACAGACCTCGCAGTTTCGGATGTAGTCCCTTATCTGCACTACCATGCTTGGCCAGAAGAATCTACGGCGGATCTGATCGACGCACTTAGCCATGTCGCAATGGGCAGAAGAAGGCTGGTCGTGTGCGGATCTGATAACGCCTTTCCGCAAAGATTCCGGAACTACTAACGTCCAGACGTCGTCTGTGCCAACGTCGCCTCCACGAAACTCCGTGCGATGGTATACAAAGTCGTCCACCACTTGGAAATCGGGAACCTTAGTGGACCGGACATTCTCCCTCAACCGTCGGTACTCCTCTGACTGGAATGCTACCGAGTTAAGATCGATTTCGCTAAGGACTTCCGTGTCTAACATGCAAATCTCTGCTTCCTAAAAAGAACGGGATAACGCATCCGCAACCACATTCTCACTCCTCTTGCGGTGCTCAATCTCGAACGAGAAACCTTGTAGGTTGATCGCCCATCGAGCCAGTCTGCCGCTAAGATCTGGCTGGTTCATCAACCAGCGCAAGCTTGCGTGGTCTGTCACTACCTTGAACGGATGACCTTCGATGTACATGCGGAATTTTTTAATGGCAAGAACTACCGCCGAGCACTCGAGTTCGGTCCCTTCGCCAACAATGAATCCAAGGTAATCCACCTTCCTCAGACAAAACTGACTCTTCTGGACGTTTATAGTCAGCCCAGCCTTACGCAGCTGAGTTGCGACTTCCGTCAGATGGATGAGGTGTTCCTCAAAACTGGAAGAAAGCACCAGAAGATCATCCAAGTAGACTAAGACATGCCACTTCAACTGGTAAGGAATCACGATGTACATCAGGCGACTCATCGTTTGAGGAGCGTAGGTCAATCCAAAAGGTATGCGCTTAAATTGGTACAATGGCCTATTGGGTAGCGTGAAAGCAATCTTAGCGCGGGTTTCCTGATCAAGACAGATCTGCCAAAAAGCATCCTTGAGATCTATCTTGGAGATACAGTGTACTGGAGGGAGCCTGCTAAGGAGCCCATCCATGATTGGAATAGGATACGCATCCCTCACAGTCACTGCGTTCAGCTTCCGCGCATCTAAACAAAATCTCACCTTGCCAGGTTTTATGTGCAAAGTGACCGGAGAAGACCATGGAGAACTAGGAGCCTCTTCGATCACGTCCATAGCCAGCATTCTATCGATCTCAGCGCACAGAAGACTCTCCTTAGCCGGAGACAAGGGGTAAAACCTTTGCTTTATTGGCTTTGCGGTTGCTGTATCGATATTATGCTGGATGAGTGTCGTCAGGCCTAGGCCATTCTTCTCGAAGGATGGAAATAAGTTAATTACGCCATCAAGCTGTGATTTTTGAACGTGAGTCAAATCTAACTGAGGCGAGTCGGGTTCAGAGAGATGTTGAATCGTTTCCAGAAGTCCATTCCACAAATGAGCTCCTGCCTAATAGTTGGTACAATCAAAAATTCAAACTCGGTTTTCACCGAGTGATACGTCAGGGGAACAGCAATTAACCCAGCTATTTTCTGCGTCTGTCCATCTGCAGTGTGCACAACGTTCTTCGTCTTACCGAACACACATCCCTTGTCAATTAACTTCTGCGCCAACTTGCCACCGATACCGCTTTTGTTAGCACCGCTATCAAGGAGTGTCAGGTGATCCTCACCGAAGACGTTGACTTGGGTGAAAGGGCGTATGTCACCGCTTTGATGGACGATAGAGGAGATAGTATACCGTTTCAAGCCCCGTATGCGTCGCCAAAATTCAAGCATACGGGTTACAGACCTAGATCTACTTGAAACGGTAGCATCGAAATTGAAAATCTCAGCTCTTCGCTTCAGATATTCTCGTAGACGCACGTGATAAGGTTTAAAATGCTGTGGAATTGTCAAAACAGGTATTTTGGTCATGTCTGATGAAATAGAAGGTCTGGTAGGCTAAAGTAGCGCTGCAGGTTCCGAGATTAACGCCGGATGTCGCCTCTCGGATTTCTGCGAGCATCCTGCGTCTGGTTTTCCGACCTGGACTTGCAACGATCGCAATTCGGCCTGTAAACATCCACCGCCCCACATCCGTAGCAAAAGACGCGCCTCGGCTGAATACAGTCATGGTAGCGATGCCCTACCTCTTCACAATTCCAACATTTGGAATTGTCGACAGAGCGAACAGCGCATACCTCTTCTGTCTCCGACTCGGACTTCTCTTCGACTTGAGGTTTCTTTTGAAGTTCGAGCGGTATTGGGGCCGAATGCTTCGGAAGAACTCCTCGTGTCGATGGCATTCACTACGTAAACTAGCTAAATCCGAGGTGTCTACATGCAACAGCTCATGTTGCAGCTCCGAGCGCAAATTGTAGCGAACCTCAACCGAAATCTCGCTATCCGACATAGGATGTCCCTGTCTGCTCTGGTCCTGGTAACGCTCTTGCAGGCGACTACACAACTCGTACCAGTCCAGATTGCGAACCGTGCGATGCACTCTCCAATAAAACGCGAGTGCTGGGCCAGAGAACAAAAGATGAGCAAATTGGGACAACAATGAGAAGTTGCCGTTAAGGCTCTGGGTGGTCATGCAATTGACTCGAAATATAAAGTCTTCAAGAGGAAGGTCATTTGGTGATCCAGTGAATTTAATGCGCCAGTTCGAGATACTGTTGCATATTCTATCTGGGCGATCAATCTCCGACCAACCGAAGGATGCACGAACTCCATGTTGCCCACCCCCAAAACTATCGTCGCGCCTCGTGCGGCGAACTGATGGTGCTGCCTCGCCTTCCTCCCCGTAACGAGGATCATCTCGATTATCTCGAACATATTGGGTCACATTTAAGTTGCGGAACGCTGCGAAGATCTGTTCGCCATCGAGATAGAGATGAGCCTATTAATTCGCTCTTCTGCGAGCGCAGATGGATCAGGGGCTTTAGTCTCACGTCGGGTGTTTCCCCGAGTTGAAAGTGGGAGTGAAGAGCTAGCATGGGTCGTGCCACACCCCTGAGAACGGGTATTCACGCGGCTCTTTGGAATTGCTCTCGAATGAGCTGGAGCGTTTAAAGGTCCTTGCTCAGTTAGCGGGTTCAAGGAAGCCCTGCGCTCAACTGCAGCAGTCAAGATGGCCTTTAAGCACGACTGGCGGCAGATCGGACAGGTATCGTTCGAGTCGAGCCAACCAGCCAAACAAGTTCAATGGAAATGGTGTCGGCAAGTTTTCTCGATGACGTCGGGGTCCTGACTGGTGTCATTGCAAATGGTACAGTCCATCGCAATGTTCATTAGCTCCCCTACTCTCTCGTTACCTCGTTTTGCCGCCATAATAAAATCACAAAAAAAATAATGAACCTGGTCAAAACTATTAAATTCCAACCCCAGTTGATACAAAAAAAACTGCTCGTAAATATCTGAGAGACTACAATAAGAAAGTATCCCACAAGCTGCGACAATTACTAGGAGTTATAAAATAGTTGCAATTGTACACACAAACACATATATATTTTTCTATGCGCCAAACTCAAATATGTGGAACTGCAAAAAGAATCCTAACGTTCTTTTATGATGTGATATAACATTCATAAGATTAGAGGGCTTACCTAAGTTTAGGTAACATAACAGCAATTTTGTGATGTGATCGTTCATTAGAAATAGTTCCGATTACTGAAACTACGTTAAGAAAAATAAACTGCGTGAAGCTCTAATCGGATGCTGAGGAGCGTGCCGAATCCATCCAGCACGAACAATCTCAGCCATCACGAGTCGAGGTGTTTGTTCGATGGAGCTAAGATGTGGTATCGAACCGATTAAAACCAATTCGATAGTTCCATACCCTATATTCCACCATCGAACGCCACTGATAATCCTCTAAATCGAAGATTATCGAACTCGGATAGCTACGATTATGCAATCGGTCCGGATCCGATATCCACCAGAGTAACCGGCAGTTCCAGATTGCATATAACTATCGGCTGAATCAAAAAAAAACTAATAGAAATGGAGGGATTTTGGGTTCCTAGGGAAAAAAAGAAAGGAAAGGAAAGGGTATAGCCGAGTGGAACCTTTTCGGCCCCACGATGGGCGCCAATTCTGTAACGAACGAAGTCCAATATCCTCCCCTGCACACCCTGTCTACGTTACAGCCGGCTAAGCTCAGGGAAAATGGGCGGGGTTTTGTGTGCAGGTTCAGTTATCGATGTCACGTGAAAATTTCAACAGGTTATAGGACTCTAGAAGGGGGGAATGGCAAGAAAAGGGAAGGCCAAAATAAACGGACGGACTACCTCTAATGAACGATCTAGTCGGAGAGCTAGATGTAAAGCTCTCCTTCTTCACCCACCCAGCCATGTACTACCGATATCGAAATACCGATACTACCCATGTTGCTGTTATGCTACCGTCCTTAGTGCCCCAAAAAAACTAAATTTACTCCATTTTAAGTTTCTTTAATGTTATTTATAAACAAACATGTATAGCGCATGCAGCTTCATGCTGCATGATAATTTCAAAAGAAAACCTAACCTTAATTCCCTAATATTTTATCCTTTTTGATTATTTTCCTTTTTTGTGTATCTAATTTCACACGATTTGAATTTACTTTCTATTATTTTTAATTTAATTTGATCTCACTATTTTTAGTTCGTATAAGAGAGAATATGTTACTAAACGATAGGAAGGCGATAGTTTTAGAGTATTTAATCGGCTTAATTTGTTATTGCTATCGACTCACCCGCGATCCGTTGGGGCCCCGACGAAACAGCTGAAGAAAAAATAATTATCACAACAATAACAACACCAAGAATACTCGAACACAAAAAAAATCTACCGTCCTATCACTCAATCCCTGCTTTATTTACGTTTTTATCACTTTTGTTTATCATTTACATTACAATGTTTATGTTTGTATGTGTGTGTAAATGAATGAATGAAAGGTGATGAAGAAAAAAAAAAAAATGAAATCAAAAAAGATGAACAAATTACTTGAAGTAAAAACAAAAATAAAAATGAAAGCGAAATAAAGAAAACTATAACAATTTTGATAATAATAAGTAACTCAAAGGAATGAATAAATGAATGAAAAAATGAATGTATGTGAATTGTGTGTTTGTGTAAGTACGCAAGTGCGTGTCTATATCATGTGTGTGTGTATATATGTGAATGTGTTTGTGAATGTTAAGTGTGTGTTTTGTGAGTATGTGTTTGACAGTGTTCTTGAGTTAGTTAATGTTCGCATTTTTTATATAAAATAAATCTTCGTTGACAATTGCTGTATCCTTCCAGACGTCGTCCGCAGTGGCGGATCTAGGATTTGCTATGGGGGGGGGGGGCTTGGAAGTTTTCTATAAATCGATGTTTGCAAAAAAAAATTAAAATCAGTACCACTTTCTTTTTTTTTAGGAGTGCCAATTTTTAATTAAACAATATTTATTTAAACACTATCTTACAGTGTCATTTTTTATATTTAAATACTATACAAGGTGTGTTCAAAAAGTATCGCGAATTTTGAATTTTCACGTGTTACGTATAATCGAATTTCGTTTTTTAAGCCATGGATTTTAAAAAAATTCATGGACTATTGTGTTTGTCGGAACGGAAATGTGCGTAACAGGCAGAAGGAGGCATCTCCGACCCCATAAACTATATATATTATGAATCAGTATCAGTAGCCGAGTCGATTGAGCCATGTCTGTCTGTCCGTCTGTCCGTCTGTCCGTCTGTCTGTCTGTCTGTCTGTCCGTCTGTCCGTCCGAATGAACACCTGGATCTCGGAAACTATAAGAGCTAGAGTCATCAAATTTTGTGACAACATACGTATATATTGCAGTGTCTCAAAGTTTTTTTGATATTTGGACACGCCCCTTCCCGCCTCTGAAAATGAGTAATAACTATAAACACTATTTATACTATGATAACACAACCCCACAAAAACAAAGTTTGTCATGATCTGGGTATGCGGCATATGCAGTTATATGTATTTTGGGTCGCTGAAGCCGAATACGGGGTCAGAAATTCTCCATCACGTCTGGATTTTGACCTAACCTCAGAAAACTGAAAAACCTTTGGATATCCCCCAAAAGATATAGAATCGTGATCTGGGCATGCGATATATGTTTTAACATGTATTTTGTCCTTTTTAGTCCGAATCCGAAGTCCAAATTTACATAGCACGTCTGAGTTTCGACTTAACCTCAAAAAACTCGAAAAATTTTTGAAGGCCCAAAAAATAATGGGGGGTCATGATCGGGTCATGCGATATATGTTTCTATATGTTTTTGGACCTTCCGAATCCGAATCCGAATCCAAATCATTTTAGGTTAGGTTAAAATTCGGACGTGATAGGATGGTCTTTTTCGGATTCGGATTCGGAAGGTCCAAAAACATATAGAAACATATATCGCATGACCCGATCATGACCCCCATTATTTTTTGGGACTTTAAAAATTTTTCATGTTTTTTGAGGTTAAGTCGAAACTCAGACGTGCTATGTAAATTTTGACTTCGGATTCGGACTTAGAAGGAAGAAATACATGTTAAAACATATATCGCATGTCCAGATCACGATTCTATATCTTTTGGGGGATATCCAAAGGTTTTTCAGTTTTTTGAGGTTAGGTCGAAATCCAGACGTGATGGAGAATTTCTGACCCCGGATTCGGATTCAGCGACCCAAAATACATATAACTGCATATGCCGCATACCCAGATCATGACAAACTTTTTTTTTTGTGGGGTTGTGTAATCCATGGCCTTATACAGTCAGCTCCTGACTGTAGCGTTTGTATTTTTTTTTTTTGTTATGTTGGTACACTCTTCCCGAACATCTGTACCAAGTTTCAATTGTATAGCATTTTTTGTTTGGTTGTGAGAGGCGTAAAAGTTATAAGTGTTTTGCGTGCTCGCCGATTTTTTGCTATCGAAAACTATGGATCAAAGGATTAGCATCAAATTTTGTGTAAAAAATAAAATAAAGTGCTCCGAAACACTTGAAATTTTGGCATTACGGTAAAACTGTTCTTAGTAAAAAAAATATTTACAAGTGGTACAAACTCGTATAACAGTGCCATTTTTTCGCTCGTTTATTATTCAAATGACCAATCCAACGTTGCAAGTCGCCGAGGTTTAAGTTTAGCGAAAGATCCACAACTTCATCACTGGAGATTTTCACATCTTTATGTGTGTATCCCGAAGTCAAATCGTTGAGTCGATTTTCAGCCACGTTGACTCATAGGAATGTTCTCTGTCTTTTTAGCGATGAAAAAGAACTCTCTGCTGTTGCTGAAGTCACAGGTATTGTTGTAAATAATTGAAGCAGTGTCGCAACATTCGGAAAAATTATTTTCCTCTATGCTTTTCAAAGCATCAATCGCTGTTTGTGCTTGTAGAAATGAAGATGTCTTGCAATGCTGGTGCCAAAGGGTTATTTCTGATTTCAGCTCTGTATCATTGCAGCTTATTGAATCTGTTTTGTAATCTTTTACAGCATTCACTATTTCCTCAACGGTAACTTTTGTGTGTAGCTTTGGAATCAGTCCCTCTAGAGGCAAAATTTTCAAAAATTTCCCTTAAATCTTGCACTCATTGAACATATCATAGGTCTAAATAGGGCTTATGGGGGGGGCTACAGCCCCCATAGCCCCCCCCCTAGATCCGCCACTGATCGTCCGTATAGGTTAAGTGTCCTTGCTCGCAACAGTTCCTGTTTCACCCCTGCTAGCACAAGCTAGATTTGGGGAACCATATAGGGCTAAGAGGGGGGAAAAAACGTACGTCAGGTGGCAGTCTAGACATATTTTCTAACTCACCAAAAAAGAACAGCAAACAAAACGCTCTGCCACCATGCGATCACGTGACACCAGCAGCGAGACCGATGGGCTACGTGATCGACGCGGCATTAGCACCCAAAAGCCAAACACAGCTATGTATATATTGTGCTCCAGCACCACTAGCCTGCAGCTATAACTGCGAAGCGAGGGGCGACGTGTGGCACAGTATGGCGGGGGGCAGGCATGCACTGCCGCCTTCAAAGAAAAAGTCTGGAACACCCACAAACAATAAAGCGCTGCACGCTGGGATGCTTTTCAGCGATCACTTTTTATTTTTCTTTTCAATTTTAATTAAATTTCTTTCCCGCTTGAAAATTTTTTACGTCTCGTGCTTTTCGGTTTTTATTTAGTGAAGAGAAAAATACCGAACACGATAGGTGGCCCAGGCAATCGATAAATCCCCACTCCACTTCCCAACACTGATCGTTCGGATCGGCCGATTTGAAGTTGCCAGACCGGTCGATTATCGGGGCGACTCTGGGTGTGGTGAAAACCGTGGTTCGAATTCAAATTTAAATTTGAATTCCTGCGTTTCGAAGCAGTTATGAAAATTGTAAGCAAATTGCTCACTAAATAAAAATATAACTGTAGAAATCGCACTACTTTATTATTAAATTAAAGCATTTATTTCTAATGCGTAAATTAGAAACGAGACACTTCAGTTGATGTGCGTGTTAGCGTCTATGTATACTTAGCGTCTACTTTTGTAAGGGCGAATATCGTTCGCGGAACTATCGTCTGCTTACGACGGTGCCGGGTTGCCAGATCGGGCTCATATCGCTGAGGTTGCGTCGCCACATCTACTCTCCCTCAGTGACTTCGTCGGCAGGAGAAGGGAACGAGATCTGTTCCGGAAGCTGCACAGTCGTTATAGGCGGTGGAGCTGCAGACTGTGATGCTTCTTGATTTGGTGATGGGCTAGCAGACTCATCATTGCTGGGCGGAGTGTCTACGTTGGCCAGGAATGCATGCTTGAGGAGGTCGACGGAGATCGCTTTTTCTTCTCCGTTTATGTTTATTATATAAACCTTGTTGTCTACGCTGCGTATGACTACATATGGACCGGTGTAAGGCTGCTCCAGTAGTTTTTTAACAGATGCTACATGCCTGTGGCTTGGAATGATGAGCTGCAATGATGAGCTGCAGGTGTAGCTCTAAAAGTTTGGATATGTTGACGGAGCTTTTCCGTAAACCGCATATCTATGGAAGCGCCTGATTCTGCTGAGCCGAAAAATTCATGTGGTAGTCGTAGGGCTGTGCCAAACAGTAACTCCGCAGGCGAGGACTTGATATCCTCCTTGAATGCTGAGCGCAGTTCCAATAGGACGGTGGGTAGCAGGTCTGGCCATGGAATATGCGAGTTGCACATGAGTGCTGCTTTTAATGTGCGATGCCATCTTTCAACCATACCGTTTGATTGTGGATGGTACGCAGTTGTGCGGATTCTCTCAGCTCCAATTAATTCTGCTATATCGGTGAACAAGGCAGATTCAAATTGGGTACCCTGGTCTGTAGTGATGCTGAGAGGCGTACCAAAAAGACAAATCCATTGCGTATATAAAGCTGATGCAACTGTTTCTGCTGACATGTTCGAAAGTGGGACCGCCAGTGGCCATCTGCTGAATCGGTCGATGATTGTGAGGCAGTAACGCAAGCTATTACCTCGAGACAGCTCTATGAGTTCCAAGTGGATGTGATCGAAACGCTGATCCGGGATATCAATCTGTACGAAAGGTGTGCGTGTGTGTCGATGAATTTTGGCACGCTGCACCACATTACGACATCACGATTGATGCCTGGCCGAACAAATCGCTGTTTAAATAATCGCGCAGTTGTGCGACCGCTTGGGTGAGCCAGGTTGTGGATTGCGTCAAATGCGCGCTTTCGTAAAGTGCCAGGTATGTATGGACGAGTGCGTCCCGTTGATGTATCGCACATGATGCGGTATTGCTCAATGTCCAGAGTTTGGAGGTCCAGTGACAAAAGCTGATCTGCTTCCCTAATGAAGCATAACAGGTCTTTCGTCGAGGAACGGACAATGTGCTCGGGAACTGCGATTTCCACGTGCAGATGCTTCCTCCTAATCCATAACAAGGCTGGGCAATCACACAGGATGTGCTTGGTGGTTTCGTCGTCCTCTCTACAGAGCCTGCATTCTGCATCTGAGGACAAACGCATTTTAACGAGGTGATAGTTCACCACGTGGTGACCACTAAGGTAACCAGTAAGGAGATAGAGATCTCTCCTAGAGAGTAAATTTGTTCTTCGTTTAACTGAGGGATTCGTAAGCTCTCTAGCCTGCCTCATCCCCGGTTGGAAGAACCAATAGCGTTCGGTCAACCTATCTGCCCAGGTTCTCACAAGGGATGAGTTGGTTGACCACCCCACGCCGCAGACGGGTTCGGGGCCATGCAGATAAGACGGCAGCAGAACTCGATGGCATGAACCTCGGATTGAAAAACCGTGGGCCACTTGCCCATGGCAATCGAGGTTTTGGAGTTGGGACCATGTATCCCGGCTCCAACCCCCTGATCAGTCTTTGACACGTTGGTATACCAGTGTATGCCGTGGGGGTTACTGATGGGGTTGCCAGCATCCCAGTTCCTCCGGTCTGGGATAAGGGTTCTGAATTTTGCACTAAAGAGGAGTTCCTTGGTCATAGAATCTGATCTAGTGCAGATCTCTAAGCCAGGAATATCTTTGATTAGTCTAGCATGCCCTGATTCGGTAACTAGAAGCCCAGATTGGAGCTTAATTCTAAGAAGGCTCATAGCAGCAACTTCTTTTATTCGAATATGCAACGGAGTCAGGTTCAAGATTGACTCCATTGCTGCTGTGGGACAGGTACGAAGTGCACCCGTCAGAGAGAGGCAAATCAGCCTATGCAGTTTAGTGAATTTTTTGATGGCGGTCACCTGCGTAACCTTGGGCCACCACACAATAGCGGCGTAGGTGACGATGGGTCTCACCATCATCTCAAATAACCACCGAATGGTGCATGATTTGAGACCCCAGGTCCTACCAAAGAATCTTCTACATGCCCACATGGCATGGGTTGCCTTTGATAGGGTGTTGTTTAGATGGGAATTCCAGTTCAGTCTTTTATCAAGAGTTACCCCTAGATATTTAACTTCGTTGGAGAGTCCCACGGGAGAGCCGCCAATGTGCAATTGGCCTATGTCAACGGAATAGCGTTTAGTGAAGGGAACGATAATCGCCTTTTGTGGATTGATGCTAAGACCTACATCTTCGCACCATCTACTAACAGTGTTCAGGGCAGATTGCATCAGCTCTGTCACGGTGTTGACAAAGTTCCCGCTCACTACGAGAGCTAGGTCGTCAGCGTAGCCGATTGCTTGCACGCCCTGTTCAGCGAGAATACTCAGTAGTTCATCAACTTCTAATGACCAGAGTAAGGGGGATAGGACCCCTCCCTGGGGACATCCTTTAACCGCACTAATGAAAGCGGTCGTGGTGTCCAAGGTAGAGGAAATAGTCCGATGTTTGAGCATAGCATCAATCCATCGGATTAGGGGACGGGCGATATTTCTGCGCTCCAGCGCAGCAGAAATAGACCCATAGCCGGTATTGTCGAAAGCACCATCTATATCAAGAAACGAGCACAGAGCAATATTCTTGGCTACGAAGGCTCCCTCGATTTTACCAACTAGCTTGTGGAGAGCGACCTCAGTCGATCTTCCAGCTATATACGCAAACTGCGTGGGATGCAGGGGATAAGTTTTCTCTAGAGAGCACCGCTGTTTTAAGCAGAAAGGAGGTGAGACTGATCGGCCGATATGATTTAGGCTGGTCAGGGGGACGATTCCCCTGTTTGGGAATGAATACCACGTTGACTCTCTTCCAAGTGATGGGTATGTATCCCCAGGTAAGACTAGCTCTAAGAAGGCCGACCAGCGGATCGAGAATGTGATCCAGGCTGTTTTGTAGAAGGGCTGGAAAGATTTGATCGCCCCCTGGGGCTTTGAAGGAAGCGAAGGAATCTACTGCCCATTTGACCTTTTCAGGGTCGAAGATGGTTCCTGATAAACTGGATCCACGTGAGTCCGGTGACATGGTGACGTCATCATGACTTGATAGATCTGGGTTCGCCACCGAACCTGGGAAGTGGACTTGGAGTAGAAGGTCAAGTGTTTCCCTGCGATCTTGGGTGAAAGAGCCATCTGCTCTTTTAAGAAGCCCTATACCATTAGAAGACCCTTTAGCTAATACTTTTTGCAGTCTCGCTGCCTCTGGCAGCGATTCAATCTTACCACAGTAGCTGCGCCACGTATCGCGTTTAGCACGTCTAATGTTTTGTTATAGTTAGTTAGAGCGTCCCTATAGGCGTCCCAACTGACGCGGTTAGATCTGGCATGATTGAATAGGCTCATAACCTTCCTTCTTTGTATAGATAGTTCCTCGTTCCACCATGGAACTTTACGGATGACACTTAACGTCTTCCGAGCAGAGCTGTCCTCGAAGGATGTGATTAGCACATCTTGAAGCAGGTTGGCAGCAAGTTCTATCTCACTGATAGAATTTGGTTTGCTGATCAACAAGTCTGCTTTGAAAGCCACAGAGGCTTTGAAAAGTACCCAATTGGTCTTTTGGGACAGAAGGAATTCTGACGGATCTCGACTTGGCCAGGTAGGTCGAACCTGATGTGCTGATGGTCCGACAAGGTGGCTTCGTCTGTGACCCGCCAGTTAATCACCGAAATCCCAATAGAGTTACTGACTAAGGTAAGGTCCAAAACCTCTTCCCTAATGGCGTTAATAAAGGTTGGCTTACACCCTATATTAGCAACATCCAATGGACAACACAATAGATACTCTAAAAGGGACTCACCACGTTTGTTTACGTCGCTGCTACCCCAGATCGTGTGGTGTGCATTGGCATCGCAGCCGATCACGAGCGGCTTGTTGTGCAGGCGGCAGAAATCCACTAACCGCTGAACCTCTATGGGGGGGACGTCATCCACGTCGCCCAGGAAGTAGGCAGAGGCGATCAGTACCTCCCGGACACCTTCAGCCGTGGCTACCTCAATAGCCGTTGCCACCAGGTCTCTGTGGATGAAATTTGATAAAGGAAGGTGTCTTACATTGTTATTTGAAACAATAGCAGTGCGAGGGGTACCACCCATACGGTCATATAATAACTTACATGATCCGCATGATAATCCACGGATGTGGCTATCGATCAACCATGGCTCTTGGACGAGAACCAGGTCGATTGCATCCTCACAGACGATCCTGCACAGGGTGGCGGACGCTCCTCTGGCGTGGTGCAGGTTCACCTGGAGCACCTTAATGGCGCTCAGCATCCTCCTTTAAGGCTTTGTTTACAAGGCCACCTGCCTTGCCCCCCGAGAGTCGTTGCCTCGGATGCCCTTCGGCAGTCTGGAGGAACTCCTCGGGGGAGTTCGCCTTGCGACCACGGTCGCCGGAGGTATCCTTGCGGGATGTTTCCGCACTGTGCTGGTGGTGGGTCTTGAAGGGACAAGAGGGCGTCCGCTGCCAACTACCGGCCTCGTACGGCCCGTTGTGGGCTTGGGGGCAGTCACCACAATGACTGGGGGTTTGGGGATGGTGGTAATCGGCGCCAATACGGCTGCGGCGCTGGTAGACGCCACCGGAGCAGCAGCCAATGCAGTCACGCCGGTGGAGGCCACCGTTGCCGCTGCTGGAGGAGCGCTGATAGGGGGGAATGGTTGGAGATGGGGAAGGGGGCAGGCAAGGAGTGGGGGAGGCCCTGACGGGGGAGTTCTTTAGGATAAGTTTAACTCGGCCAAAGCGGAATTTAACATTACCCTTAAGATCCGTCAGGGTCTTGTACGACTTTTCGTCGACCAACATCGCGAGGTGCGTCGTTTTGCCGTTAAGGCTGTGTTGTACCACCCACCACAGCTCCGTTGAGAAGCGTTCAACATTCTGGAGATCCAAGTACTCCAGAATGGTGGCGGGTGGGAGATCAGCACTATTGGGGAAGTAACCTCTGATGAGGTGAGCTCTCGGGAACTCAGTTTCCTCCAATAGTTTTATATCAAGGCCGCTGATGGACTTGATGTGTCCAACAGCGCCCCTGACCCATTCAGCAGTGCTGCTGTCCTCGCACACAAGGAGCAGCCATTAATTTCGGGGTATACAGCCCTCGAAGACTGGACAGAAGCGTCGTCAGCAAAGCTGATTAGGTCACAATCAGCTTCTGCGTCAGAGGACATCACCTCGACGTTCTGCTGTGTGCCTGCACAGTTGGTGGACAAGAAAGCAGCACTTATGAACTCAGTGTCCAAGGGAGTTCGTGGCCTATCCGAGACCCCTGTAATACTAGGGTCAAGACCCGTAGTATTGGGGGTGGAGGCCAGCAGCCCAATAGCTGCTGTGCTGATGTTGGGGTCGGCCGTGAAAGCTTCACCCTGGGTTGATGCTGTTGAAGTCGCATCAGACTTATCTACATTTTTAAAAGTTTCCATTAATTTGGTCCCATGAGTAGACGGGAAGGGAAGGTCACCCACGGCATAGCCCGCGTATCGTGGGAAGTCTGAATAAAACTGGAGGGCGACAGGTATCCAGAGTCCGCATACTAGAGACCGGGCTACCCCCGGCCATGCATCCATTAGCGTATGCTGTTCCGCCTTGGATTGGGGTGATTTATAGATTCACGATCTTCGCCCGACTACAATTAGTCAGCACCCCTAGCAGAGACATGACCGTACTAGGGGTCTGCTTCCAGCCGCCCTCACGTGGAGAGTATAGCCGCACTTCCGTCATTAGGAGTAAGGACGGCACGTACCACAACCAAAGCTGTGGTTACATTTTGTTCCCCTTACTGTCTCTGACGGCTGACGGCCATCACTGGGCATGCTAATGGCATTTATACGTGACAGTGTGTCTGCTACGATGTTCTCTGCTCCAGGTGTGTGGACAATTTCAGTTGAAAACTGGGCAATAAAGTCTAATTGCCGCAGCTGACGAGGTGAGGCTTTTGATGCTTTTTGTGCGAAAGCGTAAACAAGCGGCTTGTGATCTGATTGAATGACAAAAGCTCGGCCTTCTAAAATGTCTTTGAAGAATAGAGTGGCAGCAAACACTGCCAAAAGCTCACGGTCATAGGTGCTGTAGTTTTTCTCGGCTGGTGATAATTTCCGTGAGAAAAATGAAACTGGCCGCCAGACGTTGTCTTCCAGTTGTTCCAGGGCAGCTCCTATAGCTATATCGGAGGCGTCAGTCTTTAACAGCAACTTAGCTGAGGGAGGTAGAAATGTTGCTCTGACAGCATTTTCAATGCCTTGCTTACAACTGTTGAAAGCGTTTGTTGATTCTGTGGTCCATGCTATCTCGCGTTTATCATTTTTGGTAGCACCCTTCAGATAATTCGTGAGCGAGATTTGAGTTTTTGCTGCACCTGGAATCAGCCTCCTATAATAGTTGAGCATTTCCAAGAATCTCCGCAACTCCATGATTGTTGTTGGCTTTGGAAAGTCTCTTATAGCCTCCGTGCGCTCGACAGGTGGTTTAAAACCTTTTGAGTTCACCGTAAAACCCAAGAATACAACATATTCTTTGCCGAATTGACATTTTTGTGGGTTTATGGTCAGTCGGTTGTCCTGCAGGATTTGGAATACCGTTGCTACGTGCTGGAGATGCTCCTCGTGAGAGTGTGAGTAGATGATAATGTCATCGATGTAGCAACCGACAAACGGCAAGCCCCGGAGCAAATTGTCCATGTGGCGTTGAAAGGTTTGTGCTGCATTTCGCAAACTTGGCGGCATTCCGATGAACTCGAACAAACCGAATGGAGTCGTGACGGCAGTTTTAGGAATGTCTTCCGGAGCAATAGGAATCTGGTGGTACGCTTGCACTAGATCGATTGTGGAGAAAAAGCTTCGTCCGTGTAGTCGCTGAAGAAGGTCTTCGCAATGTGTCACAGGGTATCGGTCCGGCGTGGTATGCGCGTTAAGGTTCCGATAGTCCCCTGTAGTTCGCCAGCCGTTGTTTTTCTTAGGGACAAGATGGATTGGGCTGGCCCATTGACTATTTGAAGGTCTAATAACCACATGCTGGAGTAGCATGTCGAAATCCCTACGAGCTGCAGCCAACTTCTCTCCTTTGAGCCTTCTTGGCCTGTCAAAGACGGGAGCGCCTGTTGTATCAATGTGGTGAGATACCGCGTTGTTGACGTGGTTGGCTGTTTTTGTGATTGGCCGTGTTATCTCTATAAAGCGAGTGAGAAGCTATTTATTTATTTATGTAACAGGCAGAAGGAGGCGTCGGAGACCCCATAAGGTATATATATTCTTGCTCAGGATCACAAGCCGAGTCGATTGAGCTATGTCTGTCTGTCTGTCCGTCTGTCCGTCTGTCTGTGTGAACGCACAGATCTCAGCTATTATAAAAGCTAGAGTTACCAAATTTGGCAGGAAGACTCCTGTGTACTATAAGCAGATGAAGTTTATTTTAAATGTTAGGTGCCACGCCCACCGCCCCCGTAAATCAATAATTTAATTTTTGAACTCAATTTGTAAGCGCTGTATAAAAGATACAACTTTCTGACTTTAACATATACTAAGCTGAATAAAATATCTACATAGTCTCTAAATTACAATCCGATCGGACAATAATCACAGAAGTTATTTAAGAAAATAAACTACACGGGAACATAGGTCGAAGGGTATCCCACTGTCGCGTTTTGCGCGACTGTTGCTCTCGTTTTTTGGTAACTGCTTTAGTATTCTTTTTGTGGGACTAACATACTCTAGTTCTAGTACCTACATAAGTATTCTAATCATATTCTGCGTTTACATTTGCAGCACATTTCATACAGAAAGCGAAATGATGCAAAGTTTTGCTTAGGGTTTGTAAAGTAAGTAGGGATAGTCTCTTAGTAAGCGCTTATTACATCAGCTATAAACTAGTGGCCATTATAATAGGGACGGGATGGGTTACCAAATTGGAGTATTGGCAGATATTATTGCTGTTAACAGACAAACACGGCTCCACCGACTAGGTATGTGGTCCTTGGAGTATTGGCAGATATTATTGCTGTTAACAGACAAACACTGCTCCACCGACTAGATATGTGGTCCTGATCAGAATATATATATTTTGTGTGTTCGTTGTCTTCTTTGACTGATCTAAGATGTATGCAAATGATTAACAAATGTTCCATAAAATAAAGGTATGTATTCTATATATTAACAAGTCTTAGTCATTGTGGCGTGTACACACTTAAATTTATTATGTCATTGTCCAAATAAACAGATTTTCGAGTACGTCTACGAGTATAGTAAAATGTTACATCCACTTCTTTTAAATTCGAAATATAAGTTAAATACATAATACATAAATATCGATTTTACAAATAGCTTTTTAATTATATGTTG